>JANCMA020415584.1:0-21000 GCA_024336925.2 Zoanthus solanderi
AACCAATACAACGGGGCATTAATTTGCCTGTGTCTAACCAATACACTGGGGCATTAATTTGCCTGTGTCTAACCAATACAACGGGGCATTAATTTGCCTGTGTCTAACCAATACACTGGGGCATTAATTTGCCTGTGTCTAACCAATACAACGGGGCATTAATTTGCCTGTGTCTAACCAATACACTGGGGCATTAATTTGCCTGTGTCTAACCAATGCAACGGGGCATTAATTTGCCTGTGTCTAACCAATACAACGGGGCATTAATTTGCCTGTGTTTAACCAATGCACCGGTGCATGAACTTGCCTGTGTCTAACCAATACACTGGGGCATTCATTGGCCTGTGTCTTACCAATACACCAGGGCATTAATTTGTCTGTGTCTAACCAATACACTGGGGCGTTCATTGGCCTGTGTTTAAATTAACCAATACACTGGGGCATTAATTTGCCTGTGTTTAAATTAACCAATACTCTGGGGTTAGGAGTTAAGAAGATTGCGTAGAAGCGAAGGTGCAGAAAGGTGAAGTCCAGGAAAGTCAGGATCTCAGACCAGAAAAGAAAAAAGCACTGAATTTGCCTCTGGAGATTGAGGCGAGAAACATCAAACAAATAGGGAAAACCATTGGCATTGGTTCAGGTACGTACCGAAAGTGTCACCTTGCGAAATACAGAGAATGGACAGTACAGTAGTCTTTAAGGACCAGAATTCTTAAGCCGCAGTGGACGTTCACACGATCGAGTACTTAGAGTTGAAATGTGAAGTTATACACAAGGCAAAAGTGATCACAAATCTTGGAGATCATTCTGGTTTGCCGTTCCTCTTTCGTATTCAGATAAAGAAAATTACTTAAGGCATGATCCTTCAATTTCTTGGAGCAAAAGAGGGAAGTTAGACTTATGGTACGCAGCTTTTAAAAAGAAGCTGAGCACCCTAGAAAGGGATTCATGTTTTAGGCAAAGTGGCCTGGGGCACTGCTACACGTCCATCAGAAACTTTTACCTTCACAATGATCTGAAGGCAAACAATGTCGTCTTTGAAATGAGACATAACTTGGAGTTAAATCCAGCCCTAATTGATTTCGGGAATTCACTAGAATCGATGCGCCAAGAGCAAAGAAAGTGCTTTCTACAGTGGAAAAAAAATTCATAGGAACTCTTACCCGCACATCGCTCCAAAAATAGTAAGCGGAAAAGCGACTTCGTCAAGGGCCAGTGATGTTTATTCTTTCGCCAATCTTATAGATTTTTTGTGTGTGAAGGCAAATGTAAATTTGGGCGCTTATTGTATGGTTTTTAAGAACCTTGGATTGTCCGAAGATCCGGATGAAAGGCCACAACTTGATGCCTTTTTCTCCATTTGAGGAGATATTAACTGGAGTTTAAGAGAAGAACGTTTTAAAATTTTTACTTGAAATTAATGTCAATAGTGCTTAGTGAGAACTCACTTAACTGGCCAAGTATTTCTTAAAATTTGTTAGTTGCTTGCTTTTTTTGTGGCGATTGTAAGTCGTGGCATTGGTTTGGTTTGTCGGTTTTAGACAAGATATAATTGTGCGAAAATGAATTGTTTAATTCTTTGCTATTTCATCTTTTATCTCTTAGTATATATCTAAAATTTTGTGAGAATAATTTGTTTTTCACTTCGCATCTCTGTGGAGATATTTTGTGTTTCGGTGTATGTGTATGTGAACACTGAACTGGTATTCTGGAGTTCCGCTGTATTTTCCCTTTAGAATTAAGAGATTTATCATTTTCAACACAAATAACCAACGTTATTTGCAATATAGGAGAAAAATGACGATTGGAAAATTTTTCACTAGGAATGATAAAACAACAACGTTTTGAAAAACGTCTTGTTACATTGCATTGAAATATCCGGCCTTTGAAAAAAATTGTCTTAATTTGCATTGACGAGGATAATTTGCTGCACAGACGTGTCAGATTTTAGCCGACTTATAACACCTTCATATGGCATGTTCTCATTACCATGGTGATTCTTGTTTCAGCTCCTACTGTGATTTAGGTAAAATTTTTTTACCTAAGGAGCGGGGATCCACATTCCTGAACCGGCCTAAGCTTCTCATGTTGTTCTGGATGATATGACATTAGAAATGTGATGTTTCCACCTGTACAGGCCATTTGGAAGTTACATTTGATGATGTGTGAGAGGCAGTTACACAAGTTAGGGGAAGAACTGCAGTCTTGTGCTCGTGTTTTCACCTCAACCAAGAAACACTGCCAATTCCATCAGACTAGCTCCATATCTGTGATATTGATAGTTTACTGACAACTGCCGTATACTTTAAAATGAATGAGTCTGAATCAACTGAAAATTCATGAACAACTGTTTGACAATGAGGGTCCTATGAGAAGTACAACCAAAATGTGCTGGGGGAACAAAAATGATCTTTGTTAAGTAGGTTCCAAATCAATTTATTATTATCATTAATTTACAATTAAGAAAGAAGTGAAATAGAGTTGAATCTATATTAACTGTGTGAAATAACTTGATTTCCAAATTCCATTCCTTGGGAAAAGTCATTATAAAGTGACCATGATCTTTTTTCTGGAATCGCACAACAAGGAATAAATGGGGAGTGGGAATAAATACCTGAAATTATTTCGTCCCACCTTGCCGGGATGGCGTGTTTACATGAGAAAATGTCTGGCCCGCCATGCCGACATCTCGGCAGCTGACAGCGGGATCCCACTGAACCGAGCCAGCCCGTTTCTCACGTAAACGCAACAACATTATTATTAGCAAAATAGGTTCACCGGGCTCATATAAACAGGTCCTAAATTACTATTATTGTAAATATATTTCTCATCGTGACCTTGGGCTACCTGTGAAGCATTTTGCTCGTTTAGTTTTAGTTTAGC
The DNA here is from genome assembly GCA_024336925.2 of Zoanthus solanderi. Lineage (NCBI taxonomy): Eukaryota > Metazoa > Cnidaria > Anthozoa > Zoantharia > Zoanthidae > Zoanthus > Zoanthus solanderi. The sequence goes on from JANCMA020415584.1 coordinate 2,884, forward strand.
TTCAGAGGAACACCGCAGACCATCGAGCAGTGCAGGCTTACACACTTTCGATAGCGTCGATAGACTGATTGATTGATTGATAGAACGCAGAAACCTAGACTCGGCCTACCTGACAGGTAGCCAGCGTAATAAGGGCCTAAATGACCTTAATTTTTAAGTCGAAAAGGCCAAAAATTTGTGCAACGGCATGCGCTTGAAAATCTCATCAACTAAAAGATGAATTAAAAGTCGGGAGGCGAAGATAAAAATTGCAAACTTCTTTGCGTTTGATATCTTTTTTCTGTTAAACACCTGTTTACACGAAAACGTTTTTGTTGTCATTAGATTCATGTAATTTCTTTTTTAAAAGATTAATGTCAGTTGTTTTCAATTTGCGAAGCAATCGATTGAAAAAGCACTGCGGTACTTTTGTCCTTGGCAAAAACTGAAAAGTTAAAAAAGTAAATTATCTCATTCTTCCACACGGCGGTCATAGAAAATTATTCGTCAACCAAAGTACAACAAAAATGACACAAGTATGGCATGGAATGAAAACAAAATGGAAAATCTAAACAAATAAGGATTCAAACTCCTTTGTTTTGAAAACTATTGCAATAGATAAACAAAACGCTGCAGTTTGTGGAAAGGTAACTGATAAGTCTTTCTTCTTTAGATGGCGATGGATGACAGATACCAATCGTCTAACAAAAGACTGGAGTAACCAAACTGATAAACCAAGTTTAAGGTCAGTCGCTACAGGAGAGGATACTATTTAGTTAATTCGAATCATTGGCTTTGCAAATCTTAAATTTTCGAGAGTAACTTAGGACTGCTTGTTTGCGTTCACAATGATTACAAGAGGTTAAAAAACAGAACAGAAAAGTAATCGGTAACATGATGTACTTGGACTCGCCATCAAAAACGGCAGCCACCGGCTGACAACCTGCTGATCAGTGAAAGCATTTTATAACTGTGTTTGTTTTATTCACCTAAAAATTAACTTTTATATCCAGTTTCTAATTAGAAATGCAGGCAATCAAATTGGTTTAATTATGAGAAAATCCCAAAGCTCAGTGATACAGATCAGTAGTTTTGTGTAAACCGAATGTTAGCATAGGGAGATGAGCGGACGACAAACAAGCAGTAGTCTCCCAACATCATAAATTAAGATGTTTGAGAAAGGAAGGTGCTCTTTAATAGAACTGAAAATGCTCATTCTTGCTAATAGCAAAACAATGTAGTGGATTGACACTTTGATTCTGTCGTCGAACGCGTAAGCTGATAAATTGCATTCAACAAATCCGCCATTTGTTTTTGCATAGACTGCAAAACGCTCTTCAGTCCTTCGCGGGGAGATCCATTTCCTTTTCGCTTTCGTCCTCTTCCCAGTCTCCCATTTGATGAACGCGCTTGGACTTTCGATCTGCCGGCAAAGCCGGAAAAGACTGATTGCAGTCTCGTTTTGGCACAAAGAAGTGTGCAGTGACTTTTTGTCAACCTAAACATGTTTCATATTTGATACGTTTCACATCTGTCACGATTGACACAAAAATGGAGAAACACTGGACTTACTCTTTCACTTTATTTAAAATTTTTGTTTTGATAATGAAAAGCCGTGAATATTTTTAATAAGGGGATGAAAATACAATACACGCTTTTTTTATAAGAACAATTTTATAAGAACGAGGCTCAGTTCAGAAAACTAGGAACAATTTAAGAATAAGCTCAGGCTGATGCTGAAAAAGAGTGAAAATGTTTCTAGTTGAAACTTTACTGAATCTTGTAATTAACGTTCGCAATGTGCAGGGTAAAAACACAGAAGCACCGTTTCCATTTATTATTCTATGACATCTACTATTATCCCAAATGATACACGGATACAGACGATCAGCATTGTTTTTCAATGCTATGTCTTTTTGTTTTGATTTCTCATCATTTCAAACCGCTCACAGAAATAAGAACAAATTAAGAACAAAGTCAGGCTGAAGCAGCCAAAAACATTAAGAACAAAATTTGAGCCTCTGCAAAATTAACTAGTTCTTATAAAAAAAGCGGGTAAGTGTGTAAGTCAGTAGTATTTCTTTTGCAACAACAACAACAACAACAACAAAAGCAACAATATCTATTTCCACAACCTTTGAATACAGTACACTCATTTGAATTATAAATATAATATAAAATATAACTATAGTGGTTGGACACCCGAAATAACTATGAAAAGCTAATCTAGTCGGGTGACCATTCTGTTTTAAATAAACTCTTTATGTATCAGAAAAGTGGGTTGAGGAGAAAAAAAAAACATGGTAAACAAAGCTTCAGGAAACCTCAATTGCTATTAGTGATGTAACCATCAACAAAACGTTTTTTGAGTTCCCATTTAAAACAAGGAAAACTTAAAGTTTTTAGCTGCTCATCAATCTCATTCCAAATTTTCGGACCAAAATATCTAATGCTAAAGTTTCCATAGTTCTAATTTTTGGAAAAAATGAATGTAGATTTTGACGCCATACGAGATTGTGTCTTCTACTTGTAGCAATAAAAAAGTTGTCAAATTTGTCACTTGCTACAGTAATTTACAAAAAATTATGTTTATCAAGTTGAAGTTAGTTAAATCAAGTTGTCAAGTTGCTTATATAAAATTATCTGTACTTCTAAAACCATCACAGACTGTAGATTGATTAAGAACCATACGTTTACAAGTGTCAGAACTATAGATATATACTCAAAACGTCTGTACCTTGAAGTATTTACAGTCTGAAATGTTTAACTTTTGCAATATACACCAATTAAACGTCACTTAATAAGGGTTGTAGAAACTATTTCTTGAATACCTAAAAATGTTAATTGTAAAATAATATTACAAACTGAAAATTTCTGTGTCATCTAATCAAATGGCTGAAATAATCCGACTAATTAATGAATATCAATAGTGTATGGCTGAAAATGGTAACTAATGATACAAAATCACACATTCAACTATAATTGAATTTTATAAATTGAATTTTACATGGCCTTACATGGTTGTATTGAGTCAATGATCCATTTCTGTGACCCACAACAATTTGTTTTCCTTTTGGACTCCAACAAACTACAAACAAAAAATGCTGTAAGTACCACAGCCATTGAGACTGTTCTAATATGGCTGATAAAAGTTCATAATGTACTCTTGAGTTAGCAAGGATTCGTGACATAGTTGCAGTTGGAAGATTAACCAAATACAGTAAAAAGCTGCTTTAAGTGCTACTGCAAGGTGACTTTGAATGTAAAGATATTTAGTTAATCTTGATTTATGTCTTATTTACAGTATGTGTGTTTTATCCAATTTTAAACCCGTAGACGGTATACTGTATTACAAGTTAATTATTTCTAGTAGCTTGTAATTTTTGTATTTAGTTTTTAAATACATTATCAAATTTTTAAAAACTTAAAACTAAAAGGTTGTTTCAAAAAGTACTAAGGGGTAAAATTGTGTAATAAATATGTTTTTCACTCGAAACTGCTGAACAATTTTGTCAGCTTTGTGTAGTATTTGATGACTTGCCTTGGCTTCCTAGGTTAAGGGCTAGTTATCATGCAAAACGGATGCAGAAGCCATTAGTGAGCATGTACAGTAGTGTATATATTGAGAGAAGATGACACTGATTTACCTAGTATCCTTTTTCTATTTTAAATCAGTCACAAAATTTATACTGAGAAATTAAAAAAAGCTTAAGACTTAAAGTTCAGGTTTAAAATACAGTAAGGAGCAGTAACTAAGAAATAGATGGAAGAACTATCTACATAGTATCCTTAACAAGTGAAGTGGGGCCAAAAACAGTTTTTAGCAAATTTAAGGAAGTAGTGAACATTTGTAAGAGTTAGGAGAGTACTTTGAAAATTTAATTGGCAAAGTATTGGAGGGGGACATCAAAACCATGTATTGTTAGTGCACTATCCATCCCATGGACCACGTAGAAAACGAGGTTTAAAATGGATGATGATGATGAAGAGTAAGGTAAGAAATTCTAGTCTAAAACACAAAAAAAGAATCAAAACATACTTGCTTGTACTCCTGCTGATGGAGATAAACCACTGATTTGTTTGATTCCTGCATCTGATACTTCATAGAGTGCTAAACTTCCACTTGATAAACACACAGCAAACATATTTTCCTTGCTTGGGTTCCACTTAAGATCAGTTAGGGTGATATCTGAAGAAGTTAAAACGATTAATATAAAAATATATTCTTTTGGGAAAACAGTTTCAATATAAATAAAATAACGAGAAGATCACTTTAAAATATATTTCGGCCTTTCTCCAAAAGCCATCAATAGCAAATGACAATGGTATATATAACGAATAATTAATTAAGCACGTGAGTTAGTTTAGAAGACTCAAGAGAATTGATTGGTTTTGTTCATTCAACGTTGGTTTGAAATTTTTTATAAACAGCACCTCAGTTATTTTCCTTTTTTTATAGTCCCCGAAATTAGATGCTAAAATACTAGTATTTTCAAGTGTAATTGTGCCATGGCCTGTTTCTAAACTATGTTTAAATATGGAGGAGTTTTTGTCTTTACCATTATGTTCTAAAATGCGTTCTTCTAGTCTTCTTGCTGTCTCACCAATATAACTATGTAAACTATGTTCTTTTTAAAATGATCAATCTTCTCATTATTTTATTTATATTGAAACTATTTGCCCAAAAGAATATATTTAACTTTTATTAGCATAATTTTTTTAGGCTATAGCTAGTTGCCTTTTTGATCTGTTTATATTTAACAAAGCTAATTTTATTTTATTTTAAAATTTTTACTCACCTGGTCCAGAAGTTAAATTGAATGAAAAAAATGATTCACTTTTCTCCTTCTAAAATCATAAAAAAGTATAAATTTTATCATAAATAATTACTGATATATTCTAATATTAAAATACTCAGAATGTCAACAAATGAGCATTTTACTGTACTTCAGTGTTATGAAATGAAGAAAAAAACCAAGCTTAAAGTGCAACTAGCATTAGTTATTTTTTACCCCATCAAAACTGTTTGGAAATAGAGAAATCTCCAATCTTTTTAATACATTAATAAGTTAGACAACCGACTACTGGAAGATGGATGATTCTGTCACTCCATTTAACACTAACCGTCACATGCATGCCAAAACCATCTCAGCTGCTTGCAATGGAGAGCTGCTTACAAATCTACATACTAAGACAACCTTCTTTTTGGAGGGCACCAGGCCCAATATTGTCCTCTGCCTTTACATGACATATCCATTGTAATACTGAGAGCTTGTTTCACCGAAGCTTTGAAAAATCGTCAGTTTGCCTCAAAGACCAGCATTCACTCCCATACTGCACATAACAGGGCCCTGCTGGATAGCAGAGACCACAGCTACCTGAATTTAACCATGCAGACCTCACTCTTGTGATAGTGGCAAACTCACAGCCATCACTGGTTGAGATGATATTCCCTAGCTATAAATAGTAAAAGACATCCACAAACTCAAGTGTATGACCATAAACTACCACATGGTCATATGGTCTCGTCTGACATCAATTTGGCGAGCAGATCTGAGACATCTGCTGCATTTGAAAATAAAATTAATGGAACTATGCAGTACTTGTAGATACCACATGGGTACTTTCAAGAGTCTCAGTGCAGCAAGCTATAGGCCAGAAGCCATCACCTTACTTTTGCCCATGTTCACACACAAACCCTTAGTATAACTGCAGGTCTTCTCTACAGCTTGTGACAACAAACATTTTGGAAGAAGCCAAGAGTCTTTGACTAACATAAGGTAATGGCCTTCACTGCAACAAAATTCACTTTCCATAGCATTTAAAAATTCAGTTCTTACTTTTGGACCCCCCAGTTTCCAGACTTGCAGTTTAAGAGGGAAGGCTTTCCTAGGCAGCTTCCTGCTTTAAAGGTGAGGATCACACAAAAGCAGTTTATGCTGGGGAGAGCACATTCTCCATTGGGAAGAACTCTATTGTTGTGGAGACCAAATTAAAGTGACAACATCAGGCCAGAATAATTATTGTCAATCTGAACTTAGAGCAATCTATACAGAGACAACATATCTAGACACTGAAGGGAAGGCATTATTTTCAACAAAGCCATTGGGACATGTGAGATATTATCTACTGTAGTTTTGCTGCTATCTCTTCAAATCAGAATGAAATCAAATGGTTGTTCCAATCAATTTTGGGTAAAATAAGGCTTTTATTTTAATTAGTAAATATTTAAAAAGTTCAACTAAAACCCATAAAAATAATTATAATATTACACAATTTGGACCAGAATTACACCTTAAGCCTGTTACATGTATTTACTTAACAATTAAAAATGTGATATAGACTAAGACTCAAATATCGAACAATGTAAGGTATAGATGCCAACTCTCATGCTTTTGGCAGGAGACTTACGCTTTTTTGCCTTTTCTCCCACTCTCTCACTTTAGTAAACTTAAATCTTCCATCTTTTATGTCCACTAATATAAAATACTTATTTTAATACTTGAGGACTTACAACACTATCAGGGGTCATAATATTAGTAAACTTGAAATAGACCCTATACAAAAATGGCTGCGGTTTTAATATTCTTTTGTCTGCATTCAAATTAGCCTTACCAGCCTCGTTCTTGAGTTAAACTTTCAAAAGAATATCTTACCACAAACGAGGCTAGTTAGGCTAACTTGAATGCAAACAAAAGATTATTAAAATCGCCGCCATTTTTGCATATGGTCTTTTGAAGCTAAGTTCTTAACAGTAAAGAATGTTGAGAAATTAAATATGATAACAATGGCAATGACTATGACGTTGATTTTGGTATTGACGATGATACGTTGATGTATATGTTGATATTTATAATAGTAATGATTATCATGGTGATGTTGTTGCTGATGATGAATGATACCAATGGCAATTAATTAGGTAAAGTTTTACCTACCTGGATGATGATTTACCACAGAGAAATTGTGCCGCACGCACGGTCATTGCAGGGTTCATCATTATCAACAACATTACCATGGCATGATAATCATTACTATTATAAATATCAACATCTACATCAATGTATCATGTATTTTTATGGTGTTTTCAGATCATTCCATACTCCAGATACGTCCTTGAACAGCGCAACTCGAACAGTTGGCCTACAGAGCGGGAGTTATGACACGGATAGAAAAGTAAGCTAAACTAGTCCAAAATTGTTAAAACTCCCTTCTTTAAAGTCAAATTATCGTGTTTGACAATTTACCACAGAGTTTTGTTGTTACTCTAGGTAATTAAGGCTGTAAAAGTCAACTACAAAGGTTTCAGAGGGTCTCTCCGAAGGGTTATTAATATTAGCATGATACAATACCAATTTCCAAATTCTTGCTAGTTCTACTGTTTTTTCATTATTCTTACTATAATTAGTAGTAGTTGTAGTGATGTTGTTATGATTATTAATTTAATTAGAAAAGGTATCTAATAACGGCAACGACATTCTGCCTCCATCTTGAGCAGTTTATGGCAAATCACAAATTATAAATTGTTTTCACTGGTTGTTAATTTCTATACGTGTTAATGAAATTTACACAAATAGTTTGGCCTTGATGTCTGATTAGATGTTTAGTGTTGATTTAACCATAGTCACTCTTAATTGGACTGGGCCTAAATACTTTGTCAGCTGCACGTTGGTGTTTAAATGGAAGCACAATGCTGTGAATCTATTTTTGACTGTGATTTTGACACATCGGTATATTGATGTATTTTGTTAATATTGCTGGAAATCATGTTGTCGATTATGTTTTCAGGACATTACAATTTGGTAAACAACAGGGCTTTCAGAATGTTTTGAAGTAAACGGTCACTCCAAAAAAGTAGGCGGCTGTGAACAGAGATGAACCAGATGTGACACCCATCATCTCATGAACATTTTAAGGATTATGTTTAGCAAAACAAATGCAACTCGAAAACAAAGTACTCTTACTTATAATTAAAGCTCAATCTGAGCAATGGAAAGAAAATAATAATTCCAAGGATTTAGAAGAATTTATCTTATTGCAAACATTGAGGTGAACGCGACATCATTTGACAAAATCACCAAATTGTCGGACTTTTTATACCTCAAATCAGGAAAAAGTAGCCGGCGATGAAACGTGAAGTAGCCGGCGGAGGTCCGGCGGTCGACGGCTTGTTCTGAAAGCTCTGAAACAATCTCTTCAATTGGTCGCACCCATTTAGAAAGTACGACCAGGCGAAAGAAAGGCCTCGAGCTTGGTGTAGTGTTGTTGAAGAATTTTTTGATTTGGCATTATGACTATTATAATGAATCACTAAGCTCATTTCAGTTGGTTTCACATAAACACTTGTTTCAACTGTGTCTTTTTTTTAATATTGGCTGCCAATGAAAGGAATGACATTGTTCTTGCTCCATGGCGAACTGGATATCAGGTATCTTTGAGTTGTTATCAATGTATTATTGATAAAATTTTGGAGTGTGTCCTGAGTTTGAGTTTTCCTCCATGAAACACATAAAAGCACGTAAGCCATAAGTAGTCCCAAAAGGCAACATTTGCCACTCTGTCCGTTTTTTGATATAGAGCTCCATTTACTGGATTAACTATTTTTTAGTTGCTAGTTCTAACAATTGAATGAAAACTGCTTCAATATAATTGGGTTATAGGTGGAACTAAACCAGTTGCTGTGAAACGCTTTGTCTGCTAAGACATGAGTAACTTCGTCCGGAGGAACAGTTGTACATAACGTCGTATTACTCTATGATAAAGTTTCTTTCAATTTATCGTTCGTATTTCTTCTGCAAAGTCAAAGACGTCATCAAGGTTAAACTTTTTGTGTAAACTTCCTTAATATGAACATAAACTACCAACCAGTGTATTTAATTGATACTTTTTGATTAATCATTTTACTGTCAAAGGTGACGACAGAATGTCGTCAAAACGTCAAGTTTTGTTCTTACTCAAACTATTGTTGTTATTATTAATATTATAGTTATGATTGTTCAAACTATATTCCACAAAAAAGCACACCTTCCAAGATCAAGTTGCGTCAAGCTTTAATACATTGCCTATTATTTTATAAAATTTTAAAGAGTATAAACACTTTTCAAGGGACACATTTAAATATTTATTAAGTCAAGCTAAAGAGTATTTCACTCCCCCTGGACAGGACACTAATCCATAACAGGTTAGGAATCAGCAGATGCTAGTACTCATTTACCTACCCCGGAAGGATGGAAAGCTGAGTTAGCTTAAGAAGACGAAAGGTTGCACAAATATTCAAATTTTGGCAAAGGCAGGGATCAAATCGGGGACCTTGTGGTCAGAATGCAGAGGTCTTTCCAACTGCATCAACCATACCCTATTTGGTACATCCCTGGTTAGATGTGCAGAAAGAAAATAAAATAACAAATCATTCTTTTGTTGTGTTTCCAGAGAATACGTACCTGTTCCTTGCCAGATCTACGACTATTGTTCCTGACCGCCTCCAGCCCTGGGACGTTCTTCAGGGAGCAGAGCATTGAAGACCAAATGGATGGTGAAGTGGAGGAGGAAGATGGAGATGTGGAAGGGACACAAGACGAGGAAGAAGAAATCTTAAGCAATGACGATGAAGAAGATGAAGAACTGGAAGAAATCCAAAGGTAAATAGAACCTGCACGTGATTTGATCAATTCTAGGTTGAAAAGTTTGATCATCGCCCCGTAAGGAAAGTACAAAGCAGAGGTTCAACCTACAGTTGATTAAACAACATGCTTCGCTTCAGTTTCTTTTAAAACTACTCAACAAGGAAACTAAATCTGTAATAAAAAAGTCTTATTTTTGTGTCATTGCAGTGTTTAAAAACACCTCGCCAACAAACGGCGTAAAATTTTGAATTTCTCCATATTTCAATAATCACAATTTAACTTACAGCTAATCTTTCCTTTTCAAGAAAACTAATAAAATGTTTACAAGCAATTATGAGACCTCTAGGCTTGGTTCTAAAAATAGGAACTGAATGTTTCTTGCTTTTACCCAAATCCTTTACTGTGGGCGGTAATGGTTGGCACAGTTGTAAGATCTCTGCTTTCCAACCACAAGGTCCCCAGTTCGATCCCGGCTCTGCTGAGATTTGAATATTTGTGTGACCTTCTATTCCGCCTAAGCTAACTCAGCTTTCCATCCTTCCGGGGTAGGTAAATGAGTACCGGCGTCTGCTGGGAGCTAACCTGCGATAGATTAGAGTCCCGTTGAAAGGGGAGTCAAAGACTTTCATCCGCTTAACACTACAGATTAAGGATTTAGCTTTTCAAACTGTGGAACTACTCTTTCTGAAAGTAGTTAACCGTTACTTCGATAGTTCGAATATTTAAAACTTTTAGTATGCTAAACATCTGGCGCTATTTTTACACTGCAGCTCCAACAAAGTGTGCAAAATCAAAGAAAATAAGTTAATAAACGCAGTTGGCGCTTATTTACTTACTAACTGAGGTTTACAACAATTATTGGGACTGAGTTTGTCTCCTTCTTGCTTACTCCGCGATACAATTCATTTGCTAAAAGATCATGTAACTTCAAAAAAAATTATTTAAAAAAACTTTCACAATTTTATGATACCGTCACATCCCATCCATCCCATCCCATCCCATCCATAACAATACAAAAACCCGAGATAAGTGCCGGCTCCATGGGCCACTTGCTTCATAAAGGATTTAACTAGGTTAAATGCTACGGCATTAAATTTTTTTCATGATTTGAGGACATTTTTTTCATGATCTGATTTGTGAGCAAAGTTTATTTAAAATCCAAGTTTTAAATAATTCGTGCAAACAATATAGTATGACAAATAAACATTTAAATTTCAAAAATAAGAAGCATACTTTAGGGCTTGTCTGAATAGTTATTTTCTATATCGTTGTATTTATTGACACATGATATCTTTTATTATTCCTTCGACCTACGAGTGCTGCAGTCATTAAAACATTGCTACAGTCAAAGAAAATAAACTTTTTAGGCTTGCTCAAACTTGTTTTTACTGCATTTGCCTTTTGAGATTATTATTCGAAAAAACGCCGCATTAACGATGTGGCATTTATTTGAGGGCAGTGTTTATTGATATTAATTTTCTGCTCTCAAATGCGACACATATTCAAGCGCGGCTTTCATCTTAGGGCGGCTTCTAAAGAAGTAAAAACGATATTTGCTATTTTGATAAAGCTGTTAAAAGGCTTTGTAATTCTTGTTTTGAATTCCCCTTCTCAAGTTTTCCATGTTTGCAAGATTGAATAATAAATCACTGTGATTGTTGAGTCAACAATTTGTCGCCATTAAATATTCATGAATCTTTCCTGAGACAATTTTTGTGTCCTTAAGTAGTAGGCGCAATTGGTAAGATCTCTGCCTTCCAACCGCAAGGTCCCTGATTCGATTCCCGGCTTTGCCGAGATTCGAATATTTGTGCAACCTTCTTTTCCGCCTAAGCCAACTCAGCTTTCCATCCTTCCGGGGTAGGTAAATGAGTACCAGCGTTTGCTGGGAGGCTAACCTACGATGGATTAGTGTCCAATCTAGGGGGAGTCCTACGATGGATTAGTGTCCAATCTAGGGGGAGTCAAAGACTCTCATCTGCTTAACACTATAGAAACCGGAGATAAGCGCCGGTTCCGTGGGCCACTTGGCTCGTAAAGGATTTAGCAAGCTAAGTAGTATTGAAAGCGCAATGGTTGTGGGATGTGGCTATAAAGATGAACTTAAGTGTAGATAGCACAAACGTGCTAGTAGCTAACTTGAAGCCACTAAAATGGACACTAAACCACTTACTTCACCTTACGTCCTCAGTTTACCTACTCCGTGAAGCACTAAACAATACGTCTTCAGTTTATCTACTCCATGAGGCACTTCACAATACGTCCTCGGTTTACCTACTCCGTGACGCACTTCACTATACGTCCTCAGTTGACCTACTCCGTGACGTTCTTCACTATACTTCTTCAGTTTACCTACTCCGTTACGCACTTCACTATACTTCCTCAGTTTACCTACTCCGTGACGCACTTCACTATACGTCCTCAGTTTTCCTACTCCGTGACGCACTTCACTATACGTCCACAGTTTACCTACTCCGTGACGCACTTCACTATACTTCCTCAGTTGACCTACTCCGTGACGTTCTTCACTATACTTCTTCAGTTTACCTACTCCGTGAGGCACTTCACTATACTTCCTCAGTTTACCTACTCCGTGACGTACTTCACTATACGTCCACAGTTTACCTACTCCGTGACGTACTTCACTATACGTCCTTAGTTTACCTACTCCGTGACGTACTTCACTATACGTCCTTAGTTTACCTACTCTGTGACGCACTTCACTAGTTTCTTTAATACTTCGAGGTATAAAGTCAAGTGTTCAACTCTTTCTTTTTCAGTAGTGAGGACGAGGACAATGAGGAAGAATTTGCCCATATGTTAGAATCAATGAAAGATGTATTGGTCAGTTCAGGTACACAACGTTTTAAAAATACGATAGTTGAGCAAACACTTAATTTCTGTGCCCACTGTGTTCCAAAACTGAACTAAGCAATTTCGCCCCAATATTGTATGGAAGACTTTTTGATGATTTGAACTGTTCCATCAGTACAACATTCTGTGGAAGCACAATGCTTGTGGGATGTGGCTGTTATGATAACCGTCAGTCATAAATAGCAAAAACTTGCTAGCATCTAACTTGAAACCACTAAAATAGGCACTAAGGCCACGTTGGTAGCGGGGTTTACCCCTAATTGTAAGCAAGGACCTAGTCAAACACACCTATTTTGTCAAAATCCAAGACATTTTGGTTTATATCGCAGTGAATATTCTTTACAGATTGGGACAAAGATTGGTAGATGAGAAGAAAATTTTTTGATGAGGTTTTAGGATATCAAATGCTGCGGGAAAGTTTTTTTTTAAATGAAATTTGAATTGTAAACCCAACCGTACAAATCTGTCCCAAACTTTTTACTTTCCAAACCCTTCTTCACTTTTCTCTATCAATTGCCGCGAGTTGTCTTTATTTTGCCCCGTATTATAAACAGGATCAAACGTCGAACTTCACACGCACATTATTTAGTTTGGCACATGTAACGTTATGTCAGTGCCCAAGCATACTTTACTACTTTATGTATGTATTCTTGTTTTCCTTTTTTAGATCCCATGAGACAGTAAAACAAAATACAAAAACGCTCACACTGCTGCCACAAACACCAACGATGTTGTTGCAAACGACCTAGACACACCAATATTTTAATAATACGAAATAAGTCATTAGAGCTAGGAAACAACTAGTGAAAGCACATTAGAACACAAACAGCAAAACTTATCTTTATTAGCAAGGGAACTTTAATGAAATCACCAAAACGCTTGACTTAACCTTAACTGCGTACTCTTCTATCCCAGATTGGAATAATATCTCAAGATTGGAATTTCTCCAAATTGGAACAATATCCCCAGATTGGAATATCTCCATATTTGAATAATATCCCCAGATTAAAATAATATTCTCAGATTGCTACAATATCCCCAGATTAAAATAATATTCTCAGATTGCTACAATATCCCCAGATTAGAATAATATCCCAGATTAAATTATCTCCAGATTAGAATAATATTCCCAGATCAGAATAATATTTTCAGATTACAATATCCCCAGATTGGAATAGTATCCTCCGATTAGAGTAATATCCCCTGATTAAAATAATATCCCCAAATTAGATTAATATCCCTAGATTAGAACAATATCGCCAGATTAGAATAATATCCCCAGATTAAAATAATATCCCTAGATTAGGATAATAATCTTAGGTTAGAACAATATCCTCAGATTAGAATAATATCAGTATTATAAAGCTCAAAGGAGGGAAACCATGGATATTTTTGACGAACCTGTTGCAATCCTTCTCTTGTGTAGTTGTAAGAGTAAATATTTTCAATGAAGCATCTCGGTAGTTAGTTAAGAATAGATTTTATTGAATATAGAGGACTCTGTTTTAAACCCATTCAAGTTGATCACATGGAAAAGTGGAACGGAGCACCCAAACAGGGGAACCACGCCAGAGAAGAGGTCTTATGATGGAACAACATACCAGATTATAGTCATAAATGGAATGCTGCGTCGGTTTTTTTACAGGAACAGTTTTACAAATTGATAAGTTCTACACCGTAGTGAGAAGAATTTTCAAAGTGACATTTCGGTCTGTAGTCCTTCGTCGGAGTCGGAGTCCTTTGGAGGACTACAGTCCAAAAAACATCAGTTCGAAAATTCTTGTCACTACAGTGTAAAACTTATCAATTTGTAAAACTGTACCAGATTATAGACCGGGTTGAAAGAGGACGTAATACTAGGGTGCCAATATAGCAAAAAAATTTCTAAAAATTTTCTTTCGTTGAATATCAGTGGGTTTCTCTTGTAGCTCGTTCACCGTCTCCATTAAAGAATGTAATGACCAGAAGCCTTGAATGGGATCACGTTGGTGAGATGGAATTACCAGGTAAAAATAAATTAATGTTACTGAATTTCAGTATTTCAGTTCTATTGGTGGTATTCATAAGGTTCCAGTTCAGTGCACATGGTGGTCAGTTATACAAAAGAATCTCATTAGAATCGAGTTTGAATCTCATTATTTGACCTCCATCTGCCATTGTGTTATATCCTCGTGGGATCAAGAATATGTAGTCGTCGTTGCCTGTGATTAATGAAAAAATTTCAATTACCAAAGAGGTAATGATTATGATTGATGAGGAAAATAGCAACAAAATAGAGTTTACACTGAAAATATTTTCAAACTTTGCCAACACGACTTTCGTTTTTTTTTTCAGACGACCAAAATAGTATCGCTAATTCCGAATCTGGAAGATCATCTGAACTGTCAAATTTGAATGAAGAATGGGAGTCAGGTAGTATAGCTTTTCCTTTAAGAAATAAGACATGTTCTCCATGCCTTCATGGCTGGTGAAAACCGAGGGAACGTTTGGGAGAATTCGAGAGCAGATCAGTGAAAACCCTGGATGAAGTCTAGGGTTTTCACCAGGCAATGAAGGCACAGATAACATATTTTATTTCTTCTATGAAATTATTTTTTTCCGTCTTAAAGAGAAAGACGATATGCGAAACGCGTATGTATACTTTAATTTCTTCCATGATACTGTAAATTCTCACAACTTGGAAACAGCCAACCATATTGCTCGCCTCATTTTCGTGTTTCATAGCGCTATGAAAACACACGTGTAGACCAATCAAAACGCAAGTACTATCCAAATTATTTTATGTTTTTCTGTTGTTCTGAAATTGTATCACCGTTTACCTACAGCCGTGAATATGTTCGACAATGAAACTAAGGTTATAGTAATAAGAACATAAATAAATAAATAAATAAATAAATAAGAAGGTCTTTAAAGTGTCTTTCTAACATTAATTCAAAGACACTATTTACACAGTACTCATTTATAAAACAAACTGCATAAAAAAAATAGACAAATACTAAAAACTAAAAAATACTAAATATATACTAGAAGCATATTAGTAATAAAAAAGTCAGTAATGAAGATACGTTTAAACCTAGTCGATCCCTAGGGGATACACGTTACCTATGGTCTGCTACACTAAAACATTGGTGCTTCATAATTATAGGCGATTTGTTTTTGGATACAAACACAGAATATTGAAAATGATTTACAAAACAAACTTCATCTTAAAATATGAAACCAATCCGTTTATTACTGTTCTTGTGATTAACTGGAGATTTTACAAAGAACGTGTTGCTCGTTAGCGATTTTGCCAGCTAGCTACGCTGTGTTTTAAGGAGCCACTTATCTTTTAAAAATTGCATGTGTAAGACTCCAGACGTTTCATCTGTTCTTTTTATTAGCTTTGCCATGTTTCACAATTGTATTTAACTTTTGTTCGCTTCCTACCTAAAGTTGTATGCTAATGAAGCAGATTAACAACTGTGACGTCAGCAGTCAGTCACTTACAGGCCAAATTGGTGAAAATAAAAATATACTAGCCTAGTTAAAGCACAGCAGTTATTGTGTTTTCTAAGAATCGTAATTCAGTTGGAATAGTAGCTTTTTAAACGTCGTTTATCAAGCATGACCAGGTGTATCTTAAAGGCAGAAATGTCGGACCACGTGTCCTTTTCACATCCGCGCCATTTGGGTTCTTGATTTTGTTTGTGCTTTTATATTGTTTCTGATGTACTGTTGGCTTTATAATATTATTCTTTTTTGCCGTTTCTGTTTGTTTCAATGTTAATTTAATTCTATAACACTTGACAAGACCACGCGTTACAGCAGTAAGACATACATAAACACAGATGTCTCTGAAGTCCTGTGGTTTAACGTCCTTATCCTAAACACGGGAAAGTCTAACCATTTGCAGATAGATAAAACGCAACACCTTCTCCTCAGTTATTTTAACATCCTGAGTATGTGTCCGGCAGGGAATCGAACCCGAGCCTTATGCACGATAGATTGGCATCTTAAAAACTAGGCTAACTAAATGCCTCCTTTCTGTCATTAAATGCAGATGAAGAAGACAATGGCGACGATCAAGAGGATTCATTCAAGAAGCGACAGCGTCAACAGAAGCGACAGGAGGATGAGGAGAGTTTGTTTCAGAGGCTGGAAGAGTCCAGAATGAAGCTGGAGCGAGAGCTCGGTTTTGATACGTTCTTCAAGGCCTACAGGTATCTACAGGTCAGTAGAGTCCCCTTTCAAACACTATTGCTGTTAGCTCAAAATCATTTCTGTTGATATGCTTATAAAAGAACTGAACCTTAAAATTGATTTTTCACCGTTTGAACATTTAGGCGTAGTTGAACAACTATATGAAGTTGTTAGACAAGCAGTTAAAAAGAATTGATGTTTTGTAACGAATCGACAAGATTTGATTGGCGGCTCAATATGTGGTGTCAGTGGTTGTTTATGACGTAGGTTACGATATTAGAGTGACTAAAACGAAGAAAAACATGGTTACTGTGCGACTTTTGGCTGCTATAAAAGAAAAACAACTTCGCAAGACATAGATGGCCCAAAAATATCAAGATTTCGAAACACACTGCCATATTTAAGCTCTGAATATCGTAACGTACGTCATAGCATACCGCTGACAGTCTCATTAGCGACCACGGTATCAAACCTTTTCTAGAGAGTTGTCTTAGTTTTCATATTTAATTTCGTAATGTAATTTGACTTTAAATTTAAAAAAACTTCACAAAGCTAATCTACTATACCAATAGATTTAAACAAAAATAGGTTAATTTCAGCATTCAGTTGTCCTTTAAGAGAAAAGGAAGCAATTAAAAAAATATGTTCTAAGTTGAATGTTTTAAAACTTTTCCTCTAGGCAATCTTTGTTTTAGTTACTAGGTGTAAATAAATAAAGGGACCGAACATATTAAGAGGGATTATTTCTGAATTAGTTGGGCCAGCTTGTTATAAGTTTGGCGATTTGTGTTTGTGCTTAATTAGTTTCTTAGAATGTCTGAAACTGTGAACTTACCCCTTCCTTTCCAAGAAATAAATGATAACATTTTACATTTCTGTTCAGTCAGTACAAGAGAATGAGGACGAGGACGCTGATGTTGGTTCCACCTCAGAGATCAGCGAAATGTTAGGAGACAAAGAACACCTCTACCCTAAGATTTTGTACCTTGTCATGGCTGATACAGCTTACAACGAGGGTACGGTATTATTCTCTATACAGAACAAGAATGTAGTAACATTTTTCAAAGTTTCAAATGGAAAAGAGCCATTGATGGTTATGATAGTTACAGTAATACTGAGAAAGAAAGTGGTAATGAAATAGTTCAGTAAAAGTGGGCGGGATAACGACAGATTGCTTTTTACTTTCTTTGTCAATTATTTTCATTAATTTCATTGAATGACATTGAACAATAGTCAACGGTACCCAATTTTAAAACCTGCAAACGTTTTGATACACAATAATAATAATAATAATTATATACCACATATAAATCCAATATTGGCAGGAAACGCATTTTTCCTATATTTTTGTTTATCGATCCAATTTAGATTTTTATTGCCTTTTACACCGGAATATTCGTAACTATCCAAATTCAAAATAAATCTGGATAGTTTTCATTAGCCAATCAGGAAGCGAGAATCG
>JANCMA020415585.1:0-11086 GCA_024336925.2 Zoanthus solanderi
AGTGAATAAGTAGCTTGCTAAGTAGGTAAAGGTACTTTGGTAGGAATGTAGGTTTATTGGTAGGTTAGTGAATAAGTAGCTTGCTAAGTAGGTAAAGGTACTTTGGTAGGAATGTAGGTTATTGGTAGGTTAGTGAATAAGTAGCTTGCTAAGTAGGTAAAGGTACTTTGGTAGGAATGTAGGTTTATTGGTAGGTTAGTGAATAAGTGGCTTGGTAAGCAGGTAGCTAGATACTTTGGTAGGCAAGTTGGTTGTCAAGTTATTGGATAAGTAGCTTGGTAAGTGTCGGTAAAGGTACTTCAGTACGCATGTAGAATTATCAGTACTTAAGGTCTGCAGGTCTATTGGTAGGTGGTTAGGCTAACAGCCAGATAATAAGTAGGTAGATTGGTTATAGATATGCATACCATATTGATAAGTTAATGGGTAAGTAGCTTGGTAGGTAGGCAGAACGGTTCTTAAGTAGGTAGATAAATGGGTTTGCAGGTCTATGGGAGGTAGATTGGTAGTAGATACGCATAAAACCGATTACAAAGCTAAACATGATATTTCATGATGAAATACTAATGGGAAATAGCAACGTACTTGATTAAATCTGCAACTGTATACGATAAAATAAAATAAACTAATTAGATCTCTCACGTACCTCATCGTGTAAATTTGTGTAAGGATATTCACAAAGTTCCTGCAGTTGGCCCCGCTCGCACAAAGCAACCATAAAACGGTGGAGACAGTCTCTCCGTCTAAAAGCAAGTCAAGCTTAGTATCATTTCTTAAAACAAAACAAAGTTCACGTCTTAACGGCTACAAGCATTATTGTGTTGCGCAGGATTTGTTAGAGACGAAATAGGTAGAATTACACACCACTGGGACATCCTGTTGACGAAAAGTGACTGTTTTGTACTTTCCGTTTCTGATACTTAGCAAATAACTTAAGACATTCAAACTCAACACGGTGTGCTAGGAGAAACAGCACAGTGAATTATTATGAATACACCTTTCAGCTTGGGAAGATAAAAAAGATAAGCATTTTATGAGAAAACATTTAAATATATATTTGTTATCACAAATTATATTTTATCTATTCGATCGTTCATCGTTCATTCACTCAAGCAATCAGTATAAATTAATAGAACATTAATAGCCAATAATTATATCTTGTACCTCGAAGGATCGGGATTGAACGTGAGTGCAGAGTAAGCGTCGTCGTTATGTCCCAACTCCAGATGGTGTTTAAAAATGTTGGACCACAATATCGACTGAAACAAAGAGGTTACAAATGGCCAACGTAAATAAAATGAAAAGGTTTGCGTCAACAGCAACAACACTAATGACAAGAACAATGATAATGATGATGTTGATTTTAATAATAGTGATAATATCCATTATCATGACGCTGATAATAAGAATGACGATAATGACAATGATGATGATCACGATTATAATAAAAATTATGGTGATGATGATGTTGATATTGATGATAATAATTGATGTTGATGATAATATTAATGAAGATGACAATGATGATGATTATAACGATGATTACGATGATAATAGTGATAATATCAAAAATAATAATGATGACGATGATGATGATGATGATGATGGTGATACTGATGATAATGATAATGACGATGTAATAATAATAACAATAATAATGACGACGACGACGATGATGATGATGATGCAAATCGTCAGGTGAGGAATTAAACAAGAACAAAAACAAAGCTTTTTATTCAAACACCCTACTTAAGAGCAAACACTATCATACTGTATGAAGCATTAAGAACTTTCACTTTCATATGAACATCATGGCTATCTACTCGTCACACAATGAAACGCTTTACGAGCAACTCAAGTTTAAATAAAACCTAGGTGCTAAAGGTGAATATTTCGCTACTCAAAGTGGTAAAAATGAAGTTTAAGATAGAGTTTAAAAAACTCTCAACCTGTAGCACCGCCTCACTGTTGTTCTACTTACAAGTTTTGGGTCGGTTGGATCAGCTGCACTGACTGCTGTCTTGGCTACTAAGAGCACATAATCTGGTGATTCGAACTGCTCAAATAATCTCATAATCTGCAACAGTATAATTGTTCATTACTAAAATAACTTTATTTGACTAACCGGAAAGAACAGTCCTTGCTATTGCAAATCAAAAATCAATCCTATATTCTGAATATATGAGCTAAATGCAGTTCCTTGCCTGGCACTATATTCAACCAACTGCACACCGAGGAACAAATCACAGCACAATAATTATATTACGGAAAACATAAATGAATTCTTTTTTTGTGCTTAATTTCACTTGAAAGTGTTTTCTTCCCTAAAAAGTAATTTCTCGGCATCTCGACTTCGAAATGGAAAAATTTCTTGAATCAGCTCCAAAGGTTTGATGACGAATGCTGTCAAAACTCCCTGGCACGGCGTTGGAATTCAAGCCAAGCTAAATTTGAAATTATTCGCAAAAGCAAACCATTCAGTTTTGAACTGATTCGAACTGATATGAAAGCCAATGAAGGCAAGAGAGGATGAAGGGTAAGAGAGTGAATCTCTCATATAGGTCTTATTCCTAGGAATCAAGAGAGGATGAAGGGTAAGAGAGGGAATCCCTCATATAGGTCTTATTCCTAGGAATCAAGAGAGGATGAAGGGTAAGAGAGTGAATCCCTCATATAGGTCTTATTCCTAGGAATCAAGAGAGTATGAAGGGTAAGAGAGTGAATCCCTCATATAGGTCTTATTCCTAGGAATCAAGAGAGGATGAAGGGTAAGAGAGTGAATCTCTCATATAGGTCTTATTCCTAGGATAATCCCACTTAAATTATTTTTAGAAATGATACCTAATTCTGCCGCGATTTGTGTAGATGTTTTCGTGGAATAGACGTAAGGGTTAAAAAATGAGACCACATTAAAATACGGCGGACCGCGCCGGCTCTTTGAAATGAAAATTTCAATCTCAAACGTAAAATCACATCCCTTACTTTACTCATTTACATTCCCAGTGGCATAGTGGTTACAGTCTATCAGTAATTACAAAAAGTATCGGTTGAAGGGTAAATAACGTAAAACAAACGCCTGAAAACACCGATTAACAAGTGACGCAACCTTAAAACTAACATCAATCTGTCAGCCGCGGTACAGATTTGTTTTGGTTTGCAAACATCTTTCTTTCACACAAACCATCTTTTTGAACAATCATAGAATTTCAAGGTATCAAAATTTTTCGGAATGTTGTCGGCAAACTATTGCTGACGTCACCTCTGACGTCATGCTGACGTCACAGCTGTTTACGTCAATGCTTACAGTCGGCTTCATTAACGTACAAGTTTAGGTAAAAAATAAGAAAATGTTAATAAGATTTGATATTTTAACTTGAGAAAACGTTTATCAGACTACACATGTAGTCTCTAATAATGCAAAATGCCTGGGTAGCAAAACTATTAAATATGCATACAATAAAATATCCATTGCATCACAGGAACAGTATATAAAATATCTGATTCATATTATCAGAACCTTATAGTAAGTTATACATTCTTTGTCAGATATCCATTGCATCACAGGAACAGTATTTAAAACATCTGATTCATATTATCAGGAGAACCTTATAGTAAGTCATACATCCATTGCATCACAGGAGCAGTATTCAAGTTATAGATCTCATATTTATAGTTTGGTTAAGAAAACTTTCAATATTCAAATCTTCTGTTTTAGTAACCTAACGAGAAAGTGAGGTACGTATGGTAATGAGGGAAAAAGTGTAAAAACATGCCTCTAGAGGAACATTGCACACTTTACTGCTTGTATTTCTACCTTAACATAGTATAGAACGATTAGTTTAGATTGCTCATCTTCTTCTTCCTGGAGTAGTTTCTTCATTAACGGATCTTCCAGTCCTGAGGAGAAAAAAAACACCAATTGCCTCTTCACTTTCAGCCCTAACAAAAAATAAATGGTGACAAACGCCGGATTCAGGGTTGCCACTATTTACTTGATGTGAAATTCAAGGACTTTTCCATGACTTTCCAGGACCTTTTCCAGGAAATCCAGGACCTTCTCTATCAGCTAAAACCTGAACGCTTTACACAGTTTTTTACATCTTTCTTCAAAACAAACTGATCCTGACAATGAAAAACTAAGAATGACAGATCGCTTTTAGACAAAAATCAGGCCTTGCAAAGTCTTAGTTTTTGCTTTACAGCGCTGTCATATCAAAAAAATTTTAACTAGCAGCATATTTTTATTATTGTCGGGAAAAAAGAAAGAAATTTTTTGCCTATTCCAGGATTTTCAAGGACCACGACCCAAATTCAAGGACTTCCAGGGCCTGGAAACTTTTTCCTCCAATTCCAGGACTTTCCACGATTTTCAAGGACCGTGGCAACCCTGCGGATTATTCCAAAAACCATTGTCAATTTTGAATTAAGGAAAATTTGCTTCCAATTGTGGTGAATATTTACTACCCTCCCTCTCTCGTCCTATTCCCTTCCCAACTACCATCCCTTCCCCTCTCTCCTCCTATTCTCTTCCCAACTACTCTCCCATCCTATCTCGTCTATTCTCTTCCCAACTACCATCCCTTCCCCTCTCTCCTCCTATTCTCTTCCCAACTACCCTCCCATCCTATCTCGTCTATTCTCTTCCCAACTATCATCCCTTCCCCTCTCTCCTCCTATTCTCTTCCCAACTACCTTCCCATCCTATCTCGTCTATTCTCTTCCCAACTACCATCCCTTCCCCTCTCTCCTCCTATTCTCTTCCCATCTACCCTCTCTTCCCTTCTCTCCTCCTATTCCCTTCCCAACTAACCTCCTTTCCCCTCTCTCCTCCTATTCCCATGCCAACCTACCAACTCCTTTGGCTGCTGTTAAAAAACACTCCAAAGCCTTCCTGTTTTCTCCAAGTATAAGGTGAGACTTGCCCAGGAGAAAATACCAGGATGCTTGACATCCATGAAAGTCATACTCTAACAACAACCGGATGTATTCCTGTAGCTGCAGGCACTGGAAATTGGACACCAAAAACTCGGGGAAGACTGCGCAGCTTCTTGCTGGCCATCTGATGCACTCTTGGTCAAGGATAGACGGAAGCACACCGATACTTTGCACCACCATACTATTAATCTAATTCCTTTTAAAACCAACTACTAAAAGCATACTATAAAATAACAGCCCTTTAAATGCATATTTAAAAAGAAAGTTCTTATAGGGAATATTATTACAATATTGCACATTACATATTTTGAGGAAGATTACGACACAGACATGTTCAGTCAGTTGCTCCTGTTATCTTCATTGTATAAAACTACAAATATCTAAATGTTGTACTTCAAATTGTGAAAAAGTAAATACATCAAAAAGCAAGTACTAATTGCAATAATACATTAAAAAATTTAAGTGGCAAATGCGCCCGATCTCACTTGATATGAAATCTGTCCTAATTGTTAACACTCTAGCATGTAGAGTTCGTAAAATGTCGGCAAATGTGAATCAGTAACTGCTTTATTATCATATTTAGTGTTTACAGCTTACTTTAACTGAAAGTTCAACATTTGCTTAGTTGTATAATACCGAAGGCAGGAGCAGCTCCTGAAACATGTTTGGTTTAGAATTCAACAGTGTTATAATCTTCTCAAAATATTGATAAACAACACTATTATATTTTATAACAAGCGTTTTTCATCTTAACAGAAACTTGATCAAAAATAATACTTTCCCGTCAATTGGTCAATTTTTATTTGAAAGTACTTAAATTAGGAAAAAATGTGAAACTCGATATTTTTACAAAGTTTTGTGCAGATCCAAGAGCAAAAAAACACACTAGGGGGGATGTTAACTGTCCATGAACAACGTCAAACATTCAACAGTGTACAAAACCAGTGTTAGAGGGGTAGTCAGTTTAAACTTTTGATATAGCTCCAACAATATTTTGAGGTCAAGACACACACAGGGCAGCAAGCTTTTGTCCCAGTGTGTCAAAGTAGGATAGGGATATGTGTCACGTGGCTTATCTACTCCCAAAACCTAGCCTTCACCCCCATATCACCACAAGACCAAGAGATAACCACTACCCCTAAAACAGAACACTTACTTTTACAATCTCAACCCCAACTGCAGTTTTGAAATAAACCTAAGCATTGCTTTCATTTCAATGTCACATGTTTCAGTCACTTGACTATTTCTATTATGCTGTAAAATAAAAAATAATTAAGGAAATTCTAAAAGCATACTCGACGCTAAAAAAAGAAAGAAAACAATTTATTTGTTTCTCTGTAATAAATCATGAAAACATTGTAAGCTAATGTTCTTCAGAGCAAAACCGCTAGCACTGGCAAATAAAATCTGACTTTCGTAAGTAAGGAGTCGCCATTTCCATTTATATATTATCACTTTTTTTTCTTGTTGCCAAGCAAACGGCTCAATAACAAAGCACACCAATGATTATGATTGGTATGTACAAATGGAATAATACACATGTGCGTAGCCAGGATTGGGGGGGGGGGCGTTCCAGCGGTTCTGGAACCCCCCTCTAACACCTCGATCCTTCACTGTGTCAACTTTTAGAGTGACCTCACTGCGATACTGATCACTGACCAAACAGCTTTTGGTGATTTTGAACCCCTTCTTTTAAAAAGGTGGCTACGGCCCTTATACACCAATGTTAACCCGATACATCATAGCAATAATAAACAAAAAGTTTTAAGAATGAACATTTGGGGTTAAGTAAATTCAATTTCGCCCCAAAATTAGAATTTCTTACAAAGAGTAGTGTAATGTAAGTATTAAGGTTTTTGATTTTTTCAAGAATTCCAAGAACTATTCTCGTTATTTAAGGACTTTTACACGTAAGTTGATTTTAAAGACTCTGAAGAAAGCTTAAGAGCCCAATTACTTGAGGCACTAACAGGATGTATTTACAAACAAAGAAACAGCTCTTAAAATTTTCACTTCACGATGAGAGGATACAGCAGATGAGCAAGTGTGTAGATGGTTTGGTTGAGTAGGGAAGTCCAGCAAGGGCACGACCCGTGCGCCATCTCCAGTGCCACTTTGTTTGTGAGTGCCAAGCTCCTCCTCAGTTGTGTGCCACCAACACCACAAAGAAATAGTTCCAATAACATCATCTGTGGCTTCTCTGATAAAGAAAATAAAAGTGACAATATAAGTCTTTAAAGTGTATATATTCGTTCTGTTTTTTTTGTAAGTAAAAAATGTCATTATCCTTCTAATGCTGATTAGAAAGAAAATTGAGGAGGAGGAGGAGCAAAGAATGAAGAAAGGCGGAGGAAAAAGATGAGGAAGTGAAGGAGGAAGAGGAAAAGGATGAAAAAGTGAAGAAGGGAAAAGGAAGAGGAGGAAGACGTGGAGGAGGAAGAAGAGAAGGAAGAGGAGGCGAAAGAGAAAGTGGAAGAAAAAGAGGAGGAAGTGAAGGAGGAGGAAAATGAGGAAGACGAAGAGGAGGAGGAGAATGAGAAGGGAAAGTGGGATGGGGAAGAAGAGGAAGGGGAGGAGGAGGAAGGGGAGGAGGAGGAAGAGGAGGAGGAGGAAGGGGAGAAGGAGGAAGAAGAGGAGGAGGAGGAGGAAGGGGAGGAGGAGGAGGAGGAAGGGGAGGAGGAAGAAGAGGAGGAGGAGGAAGAGGAGGAAGAAGGGGAGGAGGAAGAGGAGGAGGAGGAGGAGTAGGAGGAGGAGGAGGGGGAGGGGGAGGAGGAGGAGGAGGAGGAGGAAGGGGAGGTGGAGGAAAAAGGGAGGAAGAAGGGAGGAAAGAAGGACGAGAAGCAAAAGGAGGAGGAAGTGAAGGAGGAGGTGGATGAAGGAAATAAAGAGGATGATAAGGATAAGGAGGAGGAGGAGGAGGAGGAGGAGGAGGAGGAGGAGGAAGAGGAGGAGGAGGAGGAGGAGGAGGAGGAGGAAGAAGAGGAGGAGGAGGAAGAGGAGGAGGAGGAAGAGGTGGAAGGCAGGAAAGGAGAAGAAGGAAGAGAAAAAAGAGAAGGAAGTGGAGGAGGAGGAAAAAGAGGCGGAGGTGAAGGAGGGGGAGGAGGATAACAACAATGACAATAACGTTGGAAAAATTAATGTAATGAGCAACAAGATATCATCTCGGAATGTTTATCGAAAATGAATAATTTGTGGCTCTCACTCTTTACAACATTGCAAATTCAATTATAATTAGCAGAAATAAATGCAGAAACAAACACAATTACCATGGATCTGTTTTGCTTGCAGCCCGTCGGTAATCTCCAAAGCAGCCAGCTGTTTCAGGTTAGACTCTCTATGGTATCAGAAATAGAGGATATTACACGGTGGCTTGAACATATGAAGTAAATTTTCGAGTGGAAAAAATATTTCACGAGTGACACGCCAACGTGTAATTTTCTTTTTATTACATAGATATGAGTGTTTCGAAAATAGAAAAAAACTAGACGAAAAACAAAGGAATGACGTCAGAATATGGAAAATATGTCACTCGTATCCCGGATGTAGTTTCATGTGAAATCTACAAGCGGCGTATTTTACTGTAAAACACTCATATCTATGTAATAAAAATATTTACGTCCACATAAATATAAGTATAGGTAATCGCATGAGGCCGAAAAAATTTAGAACTAATTTCACGAGTATTTTCAATTTTTTCCAAAATTGCCTGAGTGAAAAATTTGAAAACACATGTGAAATTACGGGAAACCATGCTATTACATGTTTATGACATCAAGGGCAAATTTCTTCTTCGTACAGAGTTTTGTCGAGAGCTTGATGTTCGTAAGTTCTTCAAGGTGTTGTTCAACTTCCCTTGCTGCTGTCCACTTCTGAAATCCGTTTAGCCAATAATTCGTACTTTTTCTAGTGTTTTTGTTTTCACTATAAACCATAAAATATTGAATACCATTTTCGTCAACTTCGGCAAACCGGGAAACCATTGTAACAGAAAAAACAACTTGCAAACTAGCGCCCAATCAGCGCCAAATAATTCTGCCCTCAATTATTAAAAAGCCCTCCCCCGTAGGTCAATCAGCACCGAGTAATTTTGCCATCTATGTTACAATAATTCTTTAAGTTAATCCTGATCCCACTATCCAAAAAATACAATTATCTTAAAGCATCATACAAAAATGGGCGGGCATGGTTTGTGCAGTTGGTAAGATCTCTGTCTTCCGACCACAAGGTCCCCAGTTCAATCCCTGGCTCTACCAAGGTTTGAACTGATTTATGCACCTTTCCTTCGTGCCTAAGCTAACTCAGCTTTCTATCCTTCCAGGGTAGGTAAATGAGTACCAACATCTGCTGGGAGCTAACCTGAGATGAATTACTGTCCTGTCCAGGGGGAGTCAAAGACTCTCATCCGCTTAACACTACAGAAACCGGAGATAAGTGCCGGATCCATAGGCCACTTGGCTCGTAAAGGATTTAGCTTAGCTTTAGCTTTAACATACAAAAATGGTATATGTCACATTAAAATGGCTCAAAAACACCAGATGACGACAAAAAGACAAAAATACGATCATTTCCAGAGAAAATTTATGCAAACTGTAAAGATTTTGTACAAGGCTCTAGAAAAAAAAATACATACATAGCATTAGCGGGAGCTGGAGTAACTCGCTGTTCTGTGATCCAGTACAAGCTGTAAAATATCCTTAGTAAATTCACTGCTCTTGGAATGTAAGAAGTTTTCACAGCATGAAGCTTCTTTGGATCAAGTCCAATCTGGATGAAAAAAAAATTGGATTTATTAAAACCTTTATCCACAATACACCTACTCAAAAGCGTTTCTGTTTAAACCTTTTTTCTTATCAGTGGCCACAAACTGCTAACTTTCATACGGAATTTGCGATTTATTTCAAAAGTTTCAATAGAATGAGTAAGAATATGAGATATTTCTTTGGTTTACTGAAGTTAATACCCTTTAAAATAAAGCTTAAATCATTGTAAACACAACATCTCATAACCATTGTGTACTAGTTCAAAAATCTTTTATCATGCTCCTTGATAACACTAGATGATAAAGTCAAGTTTCATCACTAGGTCACTCGTTCAAGAAAAAATCGTACAAACGAGTGTGACCTACCTCAGCACCGAGTCTTTCAATGAGACTCAATAACACCAAAAGATCCCGGCAAAGTGCTAATCGACTCTCCACCATTTGACGAGTTGAGAACAACAGCAAGGAGCATGCCAAGTTGCTGCTGAACAACTGCTGACAACTTAACTGATGGGCGGCTTCGTAACCTTTACCAAATCAGAACATATTAAGGCATTTGACACTAGCGGTCAACAATTCATCTATCTTAAGGTTTTTGGGAAGCATTCGCTTGATCGTTTCCAAGAAATTGGGAATGATCCACAAATCTATCTCAATATCTTGGAGACTTCTCCATCCATTCATCCATTGAGTTAAAAGTAAGGTTTACAGAATATGTAAGTTTTGGAATAAGTGGACTGGTCGTTTCACAGAAACTGGGTTTGATCCACAGGTCAATTCCAATTTCTAGGAAGTAAATTACCCACAAAACCCTTGAGTTTTAGGTTAGAGTCAAGGGTTGGAATGAGGTTTGTCAGTACCTAGTGCAGAATCTTGATGAATGCATTCGAAACGACGGATTAATCAAAAACTAATTACTGAAGACAAATAACAAATCAAATCTACTTTCATAGTGAACTATCCCGATCTTAGCAATATGCAAGGCTTGTATGCTGCAAGGCTTTTAAAATGCAAGATATTCTCGATATATACAGATATGTTGCTAAGATTTCAAAAGGAGTGTCACCCCTACTGGCAAATAGCCTCTTTTATTCATGAACAACAAGGAAATCCAAGGGATTTACAAGTTTATTGCTCTGACAAAGGGGTAACGCTTTGTGCTTTCCCAGCGGCAACCGTCAAGATTTTCATCCTAGAGTTAAAGGAGAACTGACCGCTAAAATTGACTTTTCATCGTTTGAACATTTAAGCATAGTAGAACAACTATAAGAAGTTTTTTTAAGCTGTTAGCCGAGCAGTTCAAAATAATTTGATATTTTGTAACGAATCGACAAGATTTGATCGGCGGCTCAATATGAGATGTCAGCGGTTGTTTATGACGTAGGTTACGAT
>JANCMA020415691.1:0-11086 GCA_024336925.2 Zoanthus solanderi
ATCCCAAGGCATTATTTTCTCTATGGATAAATTGAACACCGTAAATTTGGGTACGCATAGAATTAATGAAATGACATGAAAGTATATTAAATGCGTTCGGTGTATATGAATAGAATGAAAGAAGAGAAAACAATTTTTAAGCCCTCAAACGTATGCATACAACTAAAAATTGGGGCAGAAAAAATGAAAATTTTAAATGTAGAAATTAAAGACATTATTTCTCGAACCAAAATAACCTTTTTTAAAACTCATTTTTGATTAACATATCAGCAAGTGGTAAAGCATTCAGTTCAACTATCTGCCAGTTAAGTCGTTCACTTGACAAATTTCAACCGTTCAGTTCGTCGTAATTGTGTAGAATGTCAGAAAAAGTAGAGACAAACAAAGGAATTTAAAAATCAATTACAATGTCTCCGCCTTTTATTGTTGGCTGACAGGTATTAGCCACGTGACGTCTAACAGATTTTCGTTTTGCTGATTTTAATATTTTAAAGTGTAGAATCGTTTTAGAGAGCCGTCTGTTTCTTCCGTTTTTAAATTATGGGGAATGTTTGATTTAAAATTGAATCAGTTTGACATAAATTTGCTAATGGATTTTTATTTTATGTACTAGCCCTCGACAGAAGTTCAATTTGAACGGTAATTTTTTTTGACAAGACACGTCTTTGTCGTGTGCTATGAACGCTGCGAAACTGAAAGTCTAAAGAAAACAACGGAAAACACAAATATTCATTTTTTAAATTTAAATTTTGATGTGGCTTGTTTTCAACTTTGCTGAGTGATTTTGCCTTGCTTTTGCTGCATGTCAAACTAATGAAGTCTTAATAATAGTCAAACAACGTACATTCGTTAATAAAATCGCTGAGCTGAAGGCTGTCTTAGCACAGTTTGAAAAATGGCCAACCACGGTCAACGGCAGCGTTCATTACATTGTTTGTTGGGTAGCCCTTTATGCCTCCCAGTTTTTCTGAAACCTTTTAAATTCTTTTAAATAAAGTTTGGCCTAACACAGAACAGTAGGACGTACGGAATTCCCAACACGAATCCGTTTTATATGAAAGATTGCTTTATCATTTATAAATCTAGCGCGTATTTACCATTCTCGAAATCATGATTTTCGCTTGTATTTTTACCGAATAATCTTACCAAAAATTACAGCTAGAATTATTCTTGTATTGAGGGGTAGTATGACAAACTGAAATTGATTTGTACTTGACCAAAATTAGATCAGAAAGTCACTTGTGGTTTGAGATGTTTACTGATAAAAATTATATGATTTCAATCTTAAGATAAATTCTAAATTCAAATGCGGATTTTCTATATAACCAACTTTAGTGAACTTTAGAGAAGCTAGTTATAAGATTCACTGACAAAATCTGTATATTTTCATCATAAAATACCAATTTATGCTTGCTTAGAATATATTTGGGCTTATTAGTAAGGCGAAAAACAAAAATAGTTTTGAGGGAAGAACAGCTAACGCACAACAAAATTCGAATCTGCGCGAAGTAAATTTGTGTCATCGAACAGGACGACACAAATGTCAAACATGAATGAAAGCCGAAAAGAGACAATGAGAAAGAAATTCACTTTATATAATTGCTCCTTACCTACAACTTTTAAGGTTACATAGCTTCTGACAGCAGCCCATGCATTGCGTCCGAGTTTCAGCTGACAAAAGTACTTGTTGGAATCATGCATAGATAAATTGGAAATCGTAAACTGTGCCGCAGGATTCTTCACCGACGAACTTCTGTTTCGTAGGCTTGAAAACTCAGAATCGTCTGAACTCGAAACTGGGTTTTTAAGTACAACACTCTGAAATTCACCCAATTCCATATATTCTATGTTTTTCACCAATATTGCCCTATACTCCGTGCCGTTTTGATTCACCAGTCCAAAACTAATCTTTCCTTGCCTGGCTATTTTCCATTGCACTTCGTAATCCCAAGCTAAAGTAACGTTTTCACCAACTACAGCTTCAAAGTCTTTAGGGCGAGCAATGAATTTGGCTGTTGTTTTTGAATTGAGGCTGGTTAGAATTTTCAGTTTAGATAAATCACAATTTCAGTGAAATTCTCGAGTTTCATGAAAAAATGTTACTTGTTACTTACCTTGAAACAAATACCAGGTAAGACCAAATATATGCAGGAGTAAGTTATTGCAGTGGAAATATTTCATTGCTTATGCGTTGAGTTGGGAAATCGAAAAAAAAAACAAAAATTTAGTGTCAGTTTTTAAACAGCCGTTTTGATATAGACGTCAACTGGGAGCAGTTTAAATCCAATGACGGCAAAATTTGCTGTGTCTCTTGTTGATGACTGGTGGTTTGTTATGGTTGCTTATCGAGATGGCCAACTTGTTTTCTTTTTACGCGGGTGATAGGCAAGTTATTGCGTATTTTCGGAACGGAGCGCTACAATAAGGCAGAGTACCTCCTACCTGCGTCATATCCTGCTGAAAAATCATCGGTTAATTTTAATCAAATGCTAATCACTAACCCTTCACGATCTTGTACAACCGCCTCATTAATACCTAATGTCGATGAAAGTATAAACAGAAATGTTTTCACACCCCGCATAAAAAAACGTTCATTGCTTCCATAGGGAGGAATTCTTAAAATCAAAGCTCTATTCTACTTATTACAACTTGAAGTATGTTCATATTTTATATAAAGAGACTTTGTGTAGCAGATTAAATAAAAAGAACTAAAACATATTCGTTTTTAATTGCTGTGGTTAACGGAAGGTCCCGCTAATATAGACAAAAACTCTAAAAAGGCTAAACAAAACTTCCTATCATTTCAAAAGCAGCAGGTGAACTTGAATATGTTTCTCGGCTAACAATAAATTATTAATTCAACCAGTACAAATTAGACAAAAATGGTGTTTTTTTCGTTATTGAATGTAATGAATACCAGACAAAAAAATGACTTTACCAAAGTAACACAGAACTTTAAATTCTTTTGGACCCAGCGAATGAACTCAACTTAAAAACATTTTATTTGCGACGGATTGAAATATCCAACCAACAATTTGTAAATGCTGAATTTAAAAAATATTGCGTGTGTCAGTATTAACTCCTAAACTACATTTATATAAACAAATTACACTAGATTTTTTTATATTTACCAACAATCAATAAGGATTTGTTTTTCGTTTTATGTGCATTGTGCAGAACACAAATAATTTAGCTAAACAAAAGTCTTAAGCTTGCACGGGTTATAAAAATCAGTTTTTCGGTACAATATCCCAGGACTTCTTAACTGACTCAAGTCCCGCAAACAAATTAATCCGTTAAAATTTGAAAGTACTAATGGAAAAATTTACCAAATACAGGAGCATCGCTTTTGCTATAAAACTGCTGTTTTGAATATTTTCCCTGGGACTTAGAAGACATTTTAAATGGTTGCGACTTCAGTATTTCTGTGCTCAAAATTGTATAACAGAAGTCAAAAACACAGTTATAACTCGATTGACCCATTGTATTAAAACAATCTCTTTCTGAGTAGGAGAACGTGTGTTTTTTATCTTGAATTTAATCGGTAAAAATCAAGTCTTTGTAGAGGGATTTTAAGGCCATTGCAGGAAATCTGCTTTCCACCCACAACATTCCACCTATTTAGAATAATTAAAATCTGACAAGAAACTCTCCAATAATGTAAAAATTTCATTTTGGTTCCGTACTCCAGCTAAGTTTTGTGATCGTATTTATTTCATACGAGAAAACCCTCAAAACGCTATTCAAATTATCTGAATGGTTTTTAAATCGGGATTTGAAGACAAAGTTCTATCGTGTGCGCAGGTCACCACGCCTGAGTGAATAGTGTCTTTAGTTTTCGACAAAAAAATTGAACTGTTTGGCCATTTCAGACTCTTGGAAGCGTATCTTACAGATAATTAATAACGCATTTTTGTTGATTTAACACTGAGCAAAAACACTAGTCTAAGACATTTTGCTCAATGCCAGGGTTCGGCGTTGTGGTTTCCAGTTTTACTGACAATGTGAGAGAAATTACAAACCGAACTTGTGTGACAAAAGGAATATGAACTAATTTAACCAATATGCTGCTAAAATCAAAACTTTCATTTACGAAAAGGAAGAAAAGGAAACAGCCTGGGAGATAAATTGAATTGCTTTCAAATAGTTAATCTCTTGGAATCTATTTGAGAGATAACCATTCTTGAAACTACACGAGTGTTTATTTTTAATTGAAACCATACATTTTATCTACTGGAACGAACCTTGCGGTATTAAGATATTAAATTACTTTTATGCTTAATTCGCAATCGGCAACTAGCAAGTCGTCTTTTTTATTGATATAAGAAGATACTTTTGAATATTTATAGCTGTTCTTAATTCGCAGAACACGGTGGTTTTGCCATAGTATATGTTTTAATTTCAACTTATTATCTAATTGTTTTATAATATCTTATAGTTGTGATATAATATCTGATGGAAGTTAACTGACGGGTAAATGTAAGCATCAAAACTTTAAACCTTCAAGTAGTCACTGAAATTTATGAAATTCTTTGAAAGTCTTGTATATATACCTCAAGTAACTAGTTCGATGCTGCCTTGCTTTTTTTACTGGATTGTCCTTAAATTTTGGTTTCCGAATGAAAGCTCCTTTTTTGTTTTGTTTTGGCTAAATTAAAAATTTGAATCAGATTCCCGGGGTGTTTTTGCAAAAACGCTTTGAGCCATACTGAACTGTTTAGCTAAATTCGAACTCACTTGATGACACATCTCATATAATCTGACTGGCATTTACCACTTATATTAACGATTTCCCTAAAGAGTTTTGCAACCAAACTGGATCCCTGATTCAGAGATTTAAGTAAAACAAAGTTGTTCTGATCTCAAGTTATTTTATTTGACAAATTAACAGGGCCTAGCCAGGGAGGGAGTTCCAGGGGTTCTGGAACCCCCCTCTCAGTCTTTCACACTTCGATCCTTCACTGTGTCAATTTTTAGAGCGACCTCACTGTGATACTTATCACTGACCAAACAGATTTTAGTGATTTGAATCCCCCATCCCCCCCCCCCTTCTACGCCCATGATTAAGTAAAGATTTTGATAAATAGCTAATTCAAAACGCAATTTTTGACATTCGCTTGGCACATTACGAAAGAAAAGTCAGTTCATGACAGTTGAAATTGAAAAACCATTTTTGAAAATATGCTTTAACAAATCCCACTTAGGATTGTATAAAAACCAAGAATTTTAAACTTCTATACAATTTTTAGATGTGTAATTTCTACTTAAAAATCGATCATGGAGTGCAAAACAAAAAATTGAAGAAAGCATAGATGAATTACCTACGCCTTTTTTTAAAGACGTAACTTGAGAAATTTTAATTTTTTATCAAATTGGTAGGGAATTTTTATTATACAAGCGGCAAATATATAGAGCCGGGTTTGTTTATAATACATAGTTAATTAAAAGAGCCATCAAAAATTCCACGGAAAACCATCAAATATCGTTTTTAATTGTTTGTAATTCTTTCTGGTTTGGATAATTAAACGTGGGAATATCTAAACTATCAAAATATCTGATAGTGATGTGTAAATTTTAATATAACTTCAATGAATAAGTCACGCAAAAGAATATCTTTGTTGTTTAAAAATTAAATATAAGTTTACTGAAAACATAGTTTGCCGTTTTAAACTATATTGTTACAGCCCAAACGGAAACAGCTTTATTAATTATTAAAACAAAAAAAGCATTAATTGCTAAAAGTTTAATATTTCTGCTGAAAAGCATATATATAATACTTTACGTTTTCAAAAAATACGCCTAGATTTGAGGTTGAACTGCTTTTCATCTTGAAAATTAAAATGCTTGCGTTCTTAGTTACATAACCGCTGTTATTTGTCGGCATCTTAAAAGCAACTGATTTATAAATTAAGTTTTGTATGTAGAACAACCGAGTACAATTCTTCAACAGAAATTAGTTTATGAATGAGGGTAGACAGAGAGTCGGTTTAACTTGCAGTTTAATTTGTGGGATTGATAACGGAGATAGCTAGAGTCAAAATATTCATATTTAAGTTTAGAAGAAACATTTTGTTGTTTAGAATAAATTAAATATTTTTAAAATCCAAATCCCTGCTGTCTTCTTTTAGTTTTAAACCGACAATACTCATAAAAAAAACTCTGAACACCAGTCGGAAGTTTATTTCAAATTAATTATTCAAAGATTTCTATGTTTTTAACTCACCAAGTTTCTAGCAAAAAATATTTCCGAGTATATTAGTAGTTATATACCGAGCTCTTGTTATTCGGCCATCGAAGCTTTTATCAGAAAAATGAAAGCAAGCAGTAGTAATAAACAGATTATGTGAAAGGATTCATTTGTAGTCTTCGTATATTCCAACATACATTTTCAAAATAAGACTACTAAATTTAATTTATGGAATATACCGACTTTACCCTGCTAACAAGACGGCTATACACCACAGGTGTCCGCTGTATCAACATAGCACATAGTATTTAGACTGAGTAAAAGTGTGCCATATGTGCTTCCGTTTTCATAGAATTAGAAATTCTTTTCAGAGAGAATGAGTGCCCCTTTTTAAAAACAAACTAGTGAATAGTGAATAAATGAAATTATATAGCACATACTACGCGGGAACCTCCTTAGATGGCGTAATTTCATTGGTTCGCTGTCTCGGGATAACAAGCACTATCCACTCGGGATGATGTTCATTGTCGAAATGGCGGCGGAAAATTCCCGACCCGTATTGCAACCGTCACGGAGATCAAATGCTGATAAATGCAATTCCAGAAAATACCAAGAAAGCTACAAAATATGGACTGTTTATTTTTCAAGGTAATTTGGGTGAATTCGAATTTTTAATGCGATACAAGTTATTTGTTTGTTTATTTATCATGTTAACAGTTAAGTAATAGTTTTACTCTTTTCAGACTGGTTTCACAACAAAAGGAATTTAAAACTAACGTTGGAGACAACCATTCAAATGCCATTCAGTTTCAGCACGTTTCCATTCATAATTTAACAACTATTCTCTTCGGTCACAGTGAATAGTAGCTTTTTGAATATTCACGTCGACTTCTTAGTATAATTATTAAAT
The DNA here is from genome assembly GCA_024336925.2 of Zoanthus solanderi. Classification (NCBI taxonomy): domain Eukaryota; kingdom Metazoa; phylum Cnidaria; class Anthozoa; order Zoantharia; family Zoanthidae; genus Zoanthus; species Zoanthus solanderi. Next base: position 7,098 of record JANCMA020415691.1, read on the forward strand.
ATTGGTAGCAAGAAGCTATTCTAGAAAAATTAAAATTTTGGTTTTCAGAGCTCTAGCCTCATTGAATGTATGTTTGATTATCAGGATATATTTTCCCCACTTTGTCGGTTTTTGAACTCCAGTATAAACACGCGCGGCAGCCTGGGGACGAATAAAAATTTAGAGACTGTTGATTGGTTGATTTCGACTACTGCCAAATTTTAAAGTTCGATCGAATGTCTGATCATTGACACCGTACATGTTGAAGTAAAAGAGTACAGATTTGTGAGTTTGTTTAATTTACAGTTTAATCCATTTTGTTGTAACATTTTCAAAAAATTGCGAGGCACACTAATTGAATATTGACAAACATGGAAGTTGGTGAGTTAGAGTGTTCTGTAGTGGTCGAACGAACTAACTCAACTGGAGTTATTACCAAACGGCGTTCATTCAAAACAGTAACAGTCGTGCTGGGAAGAGACGAATTCGGTGATATTCTACTGAGACTTGTCGCTGCTCAATCGCCGCTCTCACACAAATATAGACTTCGCGATATCAGCATCCACAAACGATTCGCTAAAGAAGGAAAAGCAACAATAAAATTATTGCAACTAAATGTTCAAATCATGATTTCGAATTGTGCTCCAAACAAACTTGTGGCTTTTCTCAAATGCATGTCACTTAAACTCGCACAGAATAAGAACAAAGGATTTACAAGTGAGAGAATGCGGATGTTAGGAGAGAGACCACGTTGTTTCGAGCAAATTAGTCCCCTTACAAACAAAGATTTCCTCGCCGCGAACGAGAAATATGACCAAGGTATTAAGCGACCATTTAGTAGCGTGAACAGCGATTCTACAACTCCGAAAAGAATCAAAAGAAACAGATTGCCAGATTCAGAAATGACAAGCATTTCTAGTGATATTCCACGAAAAAGATTAAACAGCTTTATTTCCTGCCAGAGCAAACTAACAGCCGAGCAAATGGTTGTAGTAAAGATGGTGAAAGCTGGACGAAGTATATTTTTCACTGGCAGCGCTGGCACTGGGAAATCTTTTCTGCTCAAGCAACTAATCGGAATGTTACCTCCTGAAAATGTGGCCATAACTGCAAGCACCGGTGTGGCAGCTTGTCAAATCGGGGGAACCACGTTGCATGCATTTGCAGGTATAAAACTTGCTTGTTCTGCAGCAGCAGATTTTTTTTTTCACGGTATAGGAGTTTTTTTTTGGGCTCTCTCTTTGCAGGGATTTTTTTTTCTAAATCTTTTGGAACACCCTCAAAAATCATATGGTTAAATTTGGTAGGGCAATAAAAAACTAAAGGTGCATGCCTCTATATCTCGAACATATAGATTTATTTTAATTGCCAGATAGAGAAATTTTAGTTACAAATTAAAGGAAGAAAATAAAAAAGAATAAACAAATGGATTTTGAATTGCACCTTTTAACTGAACAATTCAGGTGGTATAGTTTGTAGGAGCAAGTGGTGTTACAGTCATTAAATGTCTTGTCTCTTTATCTGCCAATTACTTTCGGTAAAATTTCCGTACCATATTGGGGCGTACTTAATTATACAGACAGTTTATGCACAAAAATCTCACCTATTTTCTATGTAGCTAATCCTAACCCTAACCCAACAGGACCCAGTACGCCCCAGTATGGAAATTATCCCTTACTTTCAATCAACGAACTTGAAGAAGAAACCACTTTCTTGAAAAAAAGATCAGAGTCCCTGTGTTATAAGACCTCCACTTTCTCTTGGGGAGCATTTAATCTTAAAATGATATAATACCTATGAATTGTAGGAAAAATTGTGTAATACACTCCTAACATCAAGTTTCTTTATTATTATAAAACCTCCAGCTGGCTGCCATTATGTTTAAAAGTCAAACAAACAGTTTATTAATACCAAATTTTTTTTGAGGCCATGTGTTGCCCAACAATGGCACAGATGTTGACAACTAATAATTGATGAGATTTCAATGATTGATGCTGAATATTGGCAAGGCGGCCATAGGAACACACTATAAAGTTCTATAACTGATGGTACTTCAAACTAAAACTTGAAAAAGGAGGTTGGGGGGAGATCTACTGTAGAGTGAGGAATACACATCAACAAGATGTAAAGGTTATAAAAAAATATTTTATTAAACATTATACATCCAAACTATAAAACTTACAAATATTCTTTATTTAATTTATTTAATAGCTTTCCATTTAACTCATTTAAGATATAAGATATATTAAATTATGTGTTTTTTTCAAAGGCATTGGGAGTGGCACAGCTGAGTTACAGCAGTGTATCGAGCTGGCATTAAGGCCACGTATTGCCCAACAATGGCGCAGATGTAGACACTTAATTATTGATGAGATTTCAATGATTGATGCTGAATATTTTGATAAACTGGAAGCAGTTGCAAGAACAGTGCGAAAAAATGATCTCCCATTTGGTGGAATTCAGGTGATTCTCTGTGGCGACTTCCTTCAACTGCCTCCAGTTGCAAAAGAAAATGAAACAAAAAAGTTCTGTTTCCAGGTTGGTATCATTCAGGCTGGGGATTGTTTCCATGGTAACAGATTAGTCTTACAATTTCTGTGACTGTCTCATCGATTTTACCATGACAATATTTCTTGGCGTATAAGTTGGCACGGCATATAAGTCACCCACTAATTATATAATTTTCAACTGAAAATGTGGAACTTTTTGCTAATTTTTTATTCATTGTTTGCAAGATTGCATAACGAGACACACTGCAGCACTGCTTTGTCTGGTTAATTTAAACATACATGAGCATGGGTTTGCATCAAAAAAATGTAAAAGTTAAAACAAAATATCATTAGTTACTAGCTAATTTTTTCTGATTCTAACTGGTCAAGTTTAAACTGAATAAAGAATTAACACGGAAGAGTCAGTCAGACTATATTTCAATGATTATAAAACTGTAACTCAAAACAAACACAAGTTTGGACTAATTTGACGACAAGTTTGCAGCCTACCATTTACTAGTGTGTGGACTAGTGGATTACTGGGCGACGTGGTAGCACAGCTCTTCAGCAGTAAGTTATATAAGGCTTGAGGTCCTGAGTCTGATTCTTGGCTCTGCTAAAATCTAAATCTCTTTAATGTGACTACCTTCTATGCCAAAGCCAATAAGCTTTCCATCCTTACAAAGTCAGAAAACTAGACAGAATATCACAACTAGGTTACCACTAAGCTTTTTCTCTATTGTTCACAGTTAAAATATAAATGTTCTATTTTGCATGAAATACAGGCAAAATCATGGAATGACTGTGTTAAAATTACCATTGAACTGATGCAAGTTCATAGGCAAAAAGATCCGGTGTTCATATCCTTACTTCAGAACATTCGAGTAGGAAGGTTGGTACATACTTGGTCTAACATGATAAAATTTAAGTAATATATAATTACTGTATTTTTAAAAGTTTCAGAGATATAAGGATTTATCAGCAAAAGCCATAAATCAGATCTATATATACTTCCCAGTGATGGTGGATGTAATTTGCAGAATGCGACTACCGTTTACTAGGTCAGTGGAAGTACATCCATGCAAGAATAAACCCTAATCCTAACCCTATAGGTAACCATAAGCTTTCCCCTAACCCTAAAATGACTCAACTTGCACTAATGGAAAGTTTTATGGTCACAATTACAGAAAAGTTGGCGAATCGATATACATTTTTTCCACTGACCAAATATACCATAGTCACGTTCGGCATTCTGCAAATTACACCCGCCCTTCCAGTGATCTTACAACTACAGTCAGCAGTTCTCTCAGTCTATAAGTTAACCAACTAGTCCCAGGACTCCTCAACTGGGTGGAACCCTAATATTGTTTTGTATATTTTGTTTAGTTCTGCTTGTTTTCTACAAGTTTTCCCTTTTATGGAAGAGCCATTAGAGTCATGCTCCCTTTAATTGTTTTATTTTGTGTAGGTAACCAGAAGACATGTGCAGTTTATTGAATGCATCAACAGAGATTACACACC
>JANCMA020415795.1:0-11085 GCA_024336925.2 Zoanthus solanderi
AACAATAAACACAACACAAAGGGTCACCGCGTGATCAAAACAAAAGATCTAAGTAAGAATTGACTTGCTACGTGACAATTGACCAGCAAGAATATTGGCGAGGTGTGAGAGGGGGATTCCTAAACCCCTGGAACCCCCCCCCCCTGGCTAAGCCCCTGCTTGTTCTGATTATGTTATGTTATTTAGCTTTTTTTAATAATCGGATTCGTAATGCAATTAGTTGTTACACGGATACAACTCTCTTATGTTCACATTCATTCTACTGCAGGGAGTAAACACGTTGGTCTTTGACGATCAACCAAGTCTCAGTTTGGTAAGTTACATCTCTGTCTACCATATATTAAATAGAACAGGTATTTCAGTCGTGCTATCTAGAACAAAGTTTTAAGATCTCTCCGATAAACTGAGAAAAAAGGTAAAGTTTATTTTGACTTATCTCGGATAAGTGCAAACATTTACCAACACATGCCATCAACCCAACTTCAAATCCTGTGTTTCGTTGAGTTGCAGTTGGATCAGCACTAATATCCACCAATCAAAACCAGATGCAATCCCGATATCAGTCCATCAACCTAACGCTGAAATCGAGGCTGGGTTGTATAATAGAATAACTCGTTTTTCTTCGCAACGGTTTAAATAAAAAAAACATCCGCACAACTATCCATGCAAATTTTAAATTGTTAGGGTTTAAAAGAAAGTTTTCTACACTCTTTTTGTCAGTGCCCAAATTTCAACAACATATATAATTTCATTAAAACAGACCGGCTGTTGTAGTTCTTTGATTCAGTGAAAAAAACTGTATTCAATGTGGATTGGCCAAGTTGAGGAATCATACTCAAAACCTGTGCCGAGGTGCGATGTTTCTTAATATAAAACTTATACAAATTAAGTGATGCTGTTTTAATGGTCAAACTTTTTGGATGAATCCTTAGAAGTGCAACATGTTATACAAGATTGAAAAAATGCCACCAACCCAGTCTCAACTGAGCATGCATAGTTCGTTGATAGGAGCTGAGATCGGGACTGTTCTCCACTTGGTTTTTGATTTTTACTTTTTTTAAACTTCCTGGTATATATTCTTTGCCCAATACTTAGCTTTATAAAATCATTTGTTATTTTATTATGGCAGCGTGGTAAACTCTGCCATGCACAATACGCGCGCTTGTTTACAACACAGATACAAATCCCTAATGGGAACTCATCAAAAGGGGCTTTTCAGTGTCATTTTCACAGGCAAATAACAGGGCCAACATTTTGAGGGTCTTAGATAGTCCCGTACGACAGCGGCTCACATATAGTTGAAACATTAGCAAATGCCTTCGATGAGTCAGACAGACTAAACCACTGGGATCAGTACCAGGCCCTGCTCTTATCGACACGTCGATGCGAGATCTTTTAAGTTATCCGATATAAGATTGAGAGACAGGGCCAACGGTTTAGCGTCCTTATCCGAGAAGACGCGAAGGTCTAACCATATGCAGATGTTACCGCAAAGACAGCACCTTTTCTTCAGTTATTTTAAGACTCTGGATGTTGGTTCGGCCGGGAATTGCTATTCTATTAGCTATAAAATATAATTTCATCAACAACTTTTATTGTTTTTTTAGGTCAGTAATGGTGCTGAATGCATTGGAATTTCTAAAAAATTTTTTATGGAGCATTGCACAGAGGCGCACATGAGAAAACTTGTGATCACGGTAAACACTCAAGCTTTTGTAGGGTTAAAATAAAAATATTTCATTATAATAGCCAGGAGTTTTAAATTTTGGATTGTTTACATACATACTCATTTTGCTGTAATTAAGGTTTTTTCTTCTCGTTTGAGTTCCTTACGTATAACAACTCAGATACACCTTTATTTAGGATGACAACCAGAAATGTTATTATCTTCATACTCTACAACAACAATAATAAAAGCAAAGCTTTTCTTACTGCAGGAAACCCCTTTCCCAGACGATGGAACACTTCAAAGAAACCTTCAAGATAAAATTAACTGGGACACTTACAAGAAGAAAATCCTTCAATCAACAATTCAACAATTACAACCTTCATTAAGACGAACTCAGGACCTCAAAACTCACAAACGGTCTCGTTCAGAGGTGTGGCCGCTCAGTGATGATTTAAAAGCTGCACTTAACAAACTTAACTACGGTCAAACTAAATGGTGCTGATATTAACTCGCGCCATTTTAGTATACTTAGTGGAAAAAAGCATTGAAGTTTCGGATGCTAAACTTTCCGGTGTAATAAAACTTAAAAAGTATTTTAAACTGTTTCTAGGGAAACACTGACGCAGTTTGTAATCATTGCGTATATGCCCGGCCAAGGGATTTGCTACAGAGTACAGTACGAAATATTGAATAAAATACAAGATGATAGTAAACAATTATTGGACTAGGTTGAGCAAAATATCGTGATATGTCAGTGGCGAGCAGATTATTAAATAATTAATTTGCGAGACAATGAAGAATCACAATATTTTGCTCAACCTAGTCCAATAATTGTTTTATCATTCAATCACTGAATTTTGTGTGGAAAGTGTTAGCTTTTAACAGGTAAATGCGAGGTGCCTCGTAAAACATGTGAAGTCGGCTTTTTTCAGTTTTCAAATTCATTGAGAAAATAACGCGGCGCTGCTACTTTTAATCCCAAAAGCAGATTATCGGTTCAAAAATTGTATTTTGTAACTTAAAAAGAACAAAACAAACTGCTTAAACCTGCCTCTGTAAACTCTGGAAAACGAGCCATTTTTTGCTAAAGGTCGAAACTACGCGTACGCATGAATAGTGTCATTTGCAGCTAAGCTCCGCCAGACGGTTATGCGCATGAGCAGAGTCATATTTGTAGGCAGTTATTTGTAGGTCACGTGGTGGCCCTTGCGCCAATGAGAAAGAAAGAAAATTTCCATCGAATGATAAAAAGATTTATTAAGCAACCTTCCTTCTGTGCAATCTGCGTGCGCAATTGGTCAAAGTTAATCACGTGATTTGGACGTACCTAACTATCGATACCGCCACGACCGGTCATTAATTTGCCTAACATATATTTTTTATGGTTTAACGCATGACTTGAAAATGGCCTAGTCTTTAATAAATTCAAACCCCTGAATATATGAATCAAATGATTTTTTTGAGCTTTTATATCTCCAGCGAAAGTTATCATTTATCAGATTACCAACTCAAGTATTTTGGCGGGCTTTTTGACGCGCGTCCTGAAATTTTCCCGCCTTTAAAACAAGTTTGAAGTTTGGGTTTCTTACGCAGCACAGATTTAATGAATACCGGATTTACAATCGCTGAAACTGGTTTATTTTATGGTGGCGAACGTTTGAAAGCGAGAATATGCAGACCTTTTTTGATGTCTATTTAGTCGAGCAAGAACGAACATGGGAAGAGACTTCAAATATTGGTTGAGTTCTTTTAATCCTTCATTAAAATATTGACATTACTTAACAAAGGACTGCTGATGAATTCTAAAACAAGGAAATTTGTTAAATTTGTTTTTGACAAATTTCATTGAATGCTTTTCTACTTGCTCCTGAAAATTATCTTGTTCGCGTTAATTTTTAAAAGTTTTCATTTTCAATCTTTCTTCATGTACAGTTATTTGTGATTTCTATTTTATTCTATTTGAACTTATTTGATTTAAAGATTTTTGTTTTTCTCAAACTCTTGTTTCAAGTTTGTTAAGGCTTATAGTCTTGCCTTGCAGTTGCAGTGTTGTGAACTCAGAATGCATATTGAAAGATTTATAGACTTTCAGTTCGTGTTTGTTTACAAAAACATCCACTTGCTGATGACACGATGAACTCGAATTTTAAAAATTGTTTCAAATTTTTCGTTCATTCTGTCGCCAGCGCGTGGGTGTATTTGTAAACAAACCACTTTCATCCAGTAACTAACCTTAATTAATGTTGAGTAATTCAACTACTGAAAATTCTTTAAATTGAACCTTTATTAAAGGTTAAAGCTAGAAACCCTATTGTACCCTAACACCCGTTATTTCAAAAGTTAATATCTTTTGTATTCAATATTGTTCTTCGTTAATAGTAATAATAAGTAAACTTTATTAACACAACTCTAATTGCAAAACACAAAGCGTTATTATCAGTTTAGACAGCAAGGAAAAACTTCGGAAAATGTTGACATCTTCATACTTGTCAAATAACAGTAATTTTATTACTAGACATTTCTATAGATATCATAACAATTATTTTTGTAATCATTTTAGTTTAAATATTTTTATAGATATAAGGAATACTAATGTAATGAAACAGAAACATGTTATGACTCCAGGGTATGTAACATTAATTACTGAAATGCGAGGACTTTATGCCAATTTTTTGTAGTAAAAACCGGTGGCAACTATAACAACAACAGAATGTCGAGTGCCCGAAAGGAAATGAAAAATCAAACAATACTTGGTATTAATATACACATAGCTTTAAATATCCTGCCAATTTAACAGTTTCGCAAAATTTTAAGTTGAGCTAGGTACTAAAACGTTCGGTTCACTTCAGTTTGCTTTACTTTTTGAAGTCTGAACGAACATAGGATATTTCTAATTTGAAATGTTTAACATTTATGAAATTGCATTTTTCCCATAACTTCATTAAGAAAGGACTAAATCATAAACTATGTAATAAATAGAAACACATAATAAACTTGTAAATGATTGACTCAATCTAGTAGATTAGCATGGTTGTTATTACGTCGCGGCGTTACCAAAGTCAATTATAATTACCAGAAAGGTAAAAACGAACGCAAGAAAAGTATTAAAATGAATTTTGAAAAAAACGGCACTGACTGGCCACTGTTTGATTTTCTCTTAACGTCTTAACTTGTTTTGAATTAGTTCCATATAAACATATGTAACCAATAATTATAGAAGAAGCGTTATAAAGTAAAAGATGTTTTATCATCCGTAAAACTGTGTTCATTGTAAATTAAACGGCTCAAATACAACTGCAAACGCTCCCTTGATTTTTCTTTCCAGCTTTAGTTTTTCAAAAAAACTACTCGGCATGTCGATCGCATGCGTTTAGCAAAAGCGAATGAAACACATATGTACAATGTAAAGCAACTGAGTTAGCATAAGAACTGTTTGCTTTTCGTCGTGTGCTTGATGTCTTTTTAGCGATGAACTCTTGTTTAATTTGTCACCAATAGAAGCAAGACGGCCTCCAATGTACCTTTCATTGTCGTGAGAATATTGCGAAACCAAAGCCGTGTCCGAAGCTTCTTGACAGATCAAGTCAGTCATACGTTGCACAACTGGAAACATGTTATAGCAAATAGAGCAAACCGGCCTTTAAAGCAAAACAAATATTTAGAGGTGTATGTCAAGGCATTTTTGCTAGAAAGGAGAAGAAAGTGATATCGGTTAGGAGAATTTCATATTTTATGGACTGGTCTCGTTAATCAGATTAGATTCCTGTCAATTTACTTGAAAATCCTTTTTCTGGATAGTATTAAACTTAACAAATTAAACGTAATTTAAAATTAAAAGTAATATTGAATTAACTATTTTAGTTTTTTCTTAATAACACATGATGATAAAAGTTGTAACAGGACTATAAAGCAAGGAATTTCGATATACTGTTTTTGAAATAAAAACGTTTTTATATTTGACATCTCTCAAATAGTCAGACAGAACAACATTAATAAAGTTATAACACTTAATGAATGAAAATTACTTAATTATGAAGGAAATGCACGCTTAGTTACGCTTTTATAGAAGTTTATTAGCCAATGAGAATGCAGGATTTGCAATAGCCGTCTACTAAAGTGATGCTATTGACAATAGACCCCTGGCAAAGTAGCCAGTCAGAATGAAGGGCTTACAAAACTCCAGTAGCCTAGTAGAGTACAAGGTCTCTGCATCCTAGTATAGTAGCCAATCAGAATACAGGATCTGCAGTAGTCCACTAGTAGAGTGATGCTGTTGTTAATAGACCCCTAGTAGAGTAGCCAATCAGAATACAGGATCTGCAGTAGTCCACTAGTAGAGTGATGCTATTGATAAAAGTCCCTAGGAGAGTAGCCAGTCAGATTGCAGGAAGTGCAACAATCTACCGGCATATTGATACTGTTTATAATAGACCCCGAGTGAAGTAGCCAATCAGATCGCAGGATTTACATACACACGACAACTAAAATTTCCGATTGTTAAGAGGCGGACCAGTTCGGGCCAATTATCAGCCTGTCCAATTGCTCTTTAGCTCTGGGACCAGTCACCAAAACAAAATCTTGTTAACGACCCAAGCTCAAATAAAAAAAACCCTGACCAATGAAGCTGTCTTCTAAATTTGAACCGAAGAAAACAGTTGAAATGGGTGGTGTACTGAAGAAGTGAGATGAATTGGGCTGTATTTGACTCCAACTTAACCGCCCCTTGTTTTGGAAAAAGAAAAAAAAATCTATTTCATTAAAGTTTGTCGAATAAGAGCTAAAACATTGACAAAACTCAAAGAGATTCGGATGATTTTCGAAAAGCTTGCTTGGTATCAATCGCTCAAGGTATAAATAAACAAATCCCGGGGATACGGTAAAAAGGAGAGGGATTTGAAAAAATACCCTAAAAAGTACCAAAGCGACCCTAAAAATAACCTTTTCAATTTTGAAAATCCCCAAAATTGCCAATTTTGACTCCCTAAAAGTACTACGAGGATCCCTATCGTACTAACCCAGCAAGTATCTCCTTGGAAATCAATTATCTTGTTCGGCTCACGCAGCGAATAAAAACGATTTTCTCAACTTTTTTTAAAGGACGATAAAAGATTTTCTGGTGTAGAAAACGGCTACTTTTATGTTAGAGCTAAAAACTCAAACAAGTTGTCAAGTAAATCTTTTAAGACTCGTTTAAATGTTGTATCTAATTATGGTGAAATGACTCAACTCTGTTTTAACTGCTTTTACCGTTACCGTCATGATGAAGTTTCAGAACATAGTTTCCTTCAGAATGACTTAACATGTTTCAGAATTGTCAACCAGCCATCCAAGATCAGCCAAATAAGGTATCAACTTACATTCACTAAGTTGAATTTGAGAGTTTAAAGCGATTTCCTAGCAGTACGCCTTAACATATACAAACATTTTAAAAACATGGATTTTTACTCGAATAACTGCAATAACGTTGTCGTTATAAAAAGTTGGCGACATATCAATTTAACTTCAATTAGAACGCGTTACGTTCATTTTGCAAAAATTAACCTCGTGACATAAAAGCAATATTAAAAATGAAGTTCTCTTCCTTTTTCATGTGCCGGTTTCTTTTCAGTTTATCAAATACATATCATGCGACGCAGGGCGATGTCCCAACACAACGTGATTATTTTTTTTGATTCTAACCTAAAATATATTAAAATTCAAAAGTTGCTCTTACTGGAAGATCTGCAATCTTTTGCGCATCCACAATTCTTTTCTATGATTGCTTTCTTTCTTTAATTTCAATTAAGTCCACTTCGCACAGGAATAAAGATTTTCGGTGATGTTTCGCTGAGACTGACAGAAAATTACAGCTCGTTAAACTTTGCCTTTGGTAGTTTTTGTAAGCTCTCCCAAAGCGGTTGTTTCATTTTTGCCATGCATTGTATTTCTCAGAGTTTGTGGCGCCAGGAAATATGCTAAGAGAGCAATCTAAACAATTTCGAAAGATAGCGTGCGTTTTTTAGGTAATTCTAAAGGTCGATAGCGCCATTACGTCTCTTTTCACAGTTTCATGTTGACACTTGCAAGGTCAGTCAGTTTGGCTAACAGTCAAGACTAGACAGATTTCTTCAACAAACAATGCTGTTTATACAAATTTTAAGCACAGGAAAACGCAAGGAAGCAGAATTGCTTGTTTTTGGTCGTGTTGTATTCTTTAAAACAGATTTTAGTTATAAACTCTGACCTTTTTTTCCATAAAAACAAAAGGTGCAAATTAGGTTTGGAAGAACAAAAAGGAAAATTTCTCCATGTTTCGACAATATAAGTTTTTTTGTCTGCTCATAGATATGAGAGATGCAGCCAAAAATTTGTTATTCTGAAAGCTTTTCGTCCGTTTTGAGCCAACGATTATTCTGATAAATTCAGTTATTGTTTTCGATGCTTGTTTCTTCCAAACAAACATAAAAAAATCTTCTATTATCAAGACATATCAGTCATAATAAATGATACTTTGGCACTCCAAAAATAATCACGCAATAAAGACAAAAAGTTTGGTAAAATCAATTGTGGTACTCTTTCCGGATCTCGAAGAGGTTTTGTTTCTACGTATAGCCCGAAGGGACGATGTTGAATGGGCGGGAAAGAAGGAGGACTAAAGCAATTAAAACATGCAAACCTTTTCTAATTCTCACTTATTCGGTACTAAGCTTTCGCTTTGGGGAACATACAGCTATGTCGAGATAAAGTAGCTGTTTGCACTTTCATAGTCCTTGCAGTTAACATTTTAATCAGCAATGCAATGATGGGGTCAATCGAGTTCGAAATTACGGAACATTTTTAAAACGTTAGAGTTTAGTTCTGAAACGATTTTAAAAACACTTTTCAAGACGAACTCAAAACTCCTCACTTTCTAGAATTTGGTTCAAGCGTTTCTACCCTTCAAAAAAAAAAAAAAAAAAAAGTTCCAATGTCCTAACATCTTTTTATATGCAAGGAGCTGGTTTTAGTTGGCCAAGCCATTTATGAGATGCACAGAACGTGTTATGATAATAGAACTTTAACTTATTTTCAACCAAGTAATGAATCATAAGACGTTGTATTTGTTCCAGTTATTTAAAGCTATAACATACTTGGCAAAAATATTTGTGTTACAAGGAAAAGAAACATAACCCGGCTTTTTCCAGAATGCTTTTTGATCAGTTTTACACTTATCATATGCAGCAGTTACAAATCAATACCAGAGACACCAGTCGCCTCTCTTATAAGATAAGTGAATTGAAACCAACAAACCTTTTAAAGCTTTAAAAATTATCAGTATTTTAAATCTTTTGCAAGGGTACTGTTTTTTTATTAGAAAGGAAAACTGATTGAAACAGAATTCGCAATAGAATATTATTTATAGCTATAATATTCATTCAGCGATTAGGCCATAAGAATCATAAAATCAAAACACAAAAATAAAAATTAACATAACATCAATATATAAGACAAGAATGGAAATCCAAGTCAGACACGAAATGCGTTATATACCAATAAAGAGCTATTCCGTATATAACAAGTTGACCGCTCGAATATAACAATAGGGAGTGCCATTCGACATACTTAAGACTACCAGTTATGAAAAAACTTCTTTCTCGCAAATTATTGTCATGTAAGTGCTTTTAGTCAAAACTATTAGCTTAATAGCACCTTTTAGAAGAACAATACATCATACAATGTTTTAAAATCAGTAACAGGAAGTGTCTCGGATCGTTAACCTAAAATAGAGCCATGATGTGGTGGAAAAGTATTCGAAAAAACATAAAGCGGTTTAAAATGCGTTAAGTAAACAAGTCACCTGGTGCTCACGCAATTGAAACGATAAATAAAATTCACAGTTTAACTACAGAATAACCTGCAATAGTCGGCGCTCATTGATTTTCAAGCTAGATCTCCATCCACACCTTTTATTAACCGATAATTAGAAAATTTCTTATTCGCGAAGATCTCAGGTCAACAATTTCTACTTCCTTTCATCCCGCTGGGAAGCTCGATATTAGTTTTATAAAAAAACAAATTTCATTATCTGTGACCTCCTTAGGAAGAAAATCTAAAAAACAATACACAATTTTTTTAAAATAAAAACAACCACCAGGAGGGCTCGATTGATTAAAGTCGTTATTTATTTTCGTTAAAGGACAACGCTTCACATAGTGACCAGTCAATAAAGGAACAAACACCTCATCTATCTAGCAATTAAAATGTTTCTATTTCGAAAGGCAGGTTCTCAATTCAAATCTCTTACAGAGGTACTTATAAACAAAACAATTTCTGGTTTTAAATCGAAAAAAGCTTGAAAGTTTGCCGATTTCATAGTAATGTGTTATTTCATGAGTATAAGCAGAACTCCCTATTAAATCTTTGCTATGCATGCCTACTATCACTCCGATGAAGGACTAACGTCCAAAACGTTATAATTTTTGATTTATTCTTTGACCAAGCCTTGTTTAATGTAAAAAAGCCATTTTGTCTATAGTTCGATTAGATAGCAAGTCAGGAAAGTCTGATTTCCTCCTTGAAAAACAGCAATCTTTAATTCTAAAAAGGTTTTTTTTATCAATTAATCTTATCTGAAAATTCCTTCAATTCTTACGATATATCCTGATCACGACCGTTTTAGGAATGCTTAAAAAGATAAGTTGTGAATCTTCTAAATGGGCACCAAGACCACATTGGCTGGCATTATTGACTTACACAGATATCATAAGAAATACTGGGTTGCCTGTTATCCTAGCTGTAGCAAAAATGAAATTCTTTGACAAAAAGGAGATATTTTTACAGTAATCTCTAAATTTACCTAGCGAATTTTATTAGAAGTTTACGAAACTGTACAACCATACTTGAATACAAGTAATGTAAGTGACAGCGTTTTGCTCATATTATAGAATCAACATAAATATCAATTGTAATAATCAGCGAAAATAGACGCTTTTGTTGTACCTTGCAGTTTAAAGCTTCTCACATCTTTTATTTCTCTCAAACCTGGGATTTTAAAGTAGTTGTTTAAAAAAGATTATTTAAATCTTTGACTTTGTTTCCAAGAATTGGGAATTGCAGTTTTTGACATGTTGTTTTCGAAAGTCGAGCGATGTGATGTTAGAAGTTTTTATTTTCATCAATTTTGTCAACTCTGCGGTTTACGCAGAAAACAAGGCGAATAACTGAATTGTCTAATTCAAGCTTAGATTTAATTTATCTTTACCCATAATTCTTGTCTTGAGTATACATAATTTTTAACTTACGTAAACTGAGTTATCAATTATTGACATCTAAATACACTCTTTTTTTTTATAAGAACGTCGAATTTTTCGTTTGAGGCTAAACGTTCTTAAATATTTTCGGGATATCAGCCTCAAATGTTCTTAAACATGTTCTTAAAATATCTTTACTGATTTTAG
>JANCMA020415903.1:0-11084 GCA_024336925.2 Zoanthus solanderi
GGTGGTGATGGTGGTGGTAGTAGTAGTGGTGTTAGAGATGGTGAGGATGATGATGGGAGTGTTGAAAATGATGATAATGGTGGTGTTGATGATAATGTTAATAATAACTTTAAACATGATTGTGTACACTAAAAGCCAAAAGGGAGTAGCGCCTCTTGCCTCCAGAGCTGCTTCTCCTTTCACACCATGATGGGGAACTGGAGAGTGTGTTACATTACAGTGTCTTATACTGCAAATAGTTCACTGCAACAACATAGAAGACATATGAAACTGGAAATAAGTTAAAATAGTTATCATGGAATTTTGAGACTTCATTAAAGAAAAATCAGGGAATTTTGTTTTCTTGAAATGCTGGGAACCCTGTGAAAGTTTGCAATCAGTAAAAAAAAAGGCTTTTGGAACAGCAGTCTACGAATGGATTATGTTTTCTTTAAAGAAATCCTGGACTATTCCCGTAGTAACAATCAAACATATTAAAGCATATCATGTAATATCTAAATCATTATATTCCAGAAGCGAATTTTATGCTCTCTGTTATGTTCCTCAGTGTTGTTTAGAGTGGTTGCTTCATACCTGCTGTCAGTCGCCATCTGCGTGGTGCTGGAATGAAAGTAAACAAGAGGTGCGTAATCAGCTTTCTAGCCATTTTTGGCTGTTTCTGCATGTCAGGCATGCTCGCAGTCCTATTAAAGTTCCTAAATACTTCTGCTTGCCCTAAATTCCTTACTTTTTCATCATTCTTTTCGATCTGTCTCTACAAATTACCGCTCTTTTTTTTCTTCTTTTTTACAATGGTTGGATGCAAAGTTCTGGTGTCTTGTGAAAACACTATCTGACTTGGTGATCACTACTCCTGGGATTCTTGAAAAACTTCTGGAATTCTTGGAAAACTCCTGTGATTCTTGAAAAACTCCTGTGATTCTTGAAAAACTCCTGGAATTCTTGGGAAACTCCTGGAATAAAAACCAGATAGTTTCCCTTTACTCCTGTAAAATTCCTAGATTTTGATGAAAAATTACCATCAGTTTCATAAACTAACCAAACTCTGAAGAAGCATAGGACTTATGATTGTACCTTTCAAGAACCTTTGTCTCATCAGTATGATATAGCTAACATACAGTCTCAGGTTCCCGCAGAAGATAATAAGCAATAGTGAAAGCATAATGCTTGTGGGATGTGAATTAAATGATAATCACATCTCAAGGGTAGATAGCACATGCGTTCTAGTAGCTAACTTGAAAAAACCACGGAACTTGGCACTAAAGCCACGTTATTTAAATCTATAATTATATTAATAACCATTAATAGTAGTGAGCCTTAATATATACTTGATTGGAATACCTTTGTGGATAACTTAAAAGAAAATTAAAGTCTGTTGAAGTTAAGTTTTAGCTTTTCTAAATTCAAGGATTACAAAATTCAGGGTTTTTTTGTTGATGTTTTGTGCTGCAGGGTGTGCGAAAAGGGGTTTTCAATCTGGTGAGAAAAGCAAAGCTACGGCTCCTTAAATGCGACGAAATCAAGTGTGAAGCAAACGTGCCGTTTAAGGTAGGCCTAATCTTTGAAAATATGTCTTTGAATTATACAGAATTGAACGGGCAGAATTTTTGAGTCCTTCAAGTTAACATGGCTCAACAAGCCGACTCTAGAAGTTTTCCTTATCAAACATCCTTAATCAAGAGATAGATAGACAGACACTTATAAAAATGGGTAGATGGGAGGGTGGTTTGTTGTTGATGGATAGATGGATGGCTGGATGCATGGATGGATACTAATAGAGCCACTTGTAAACGTGATTCCATGACTTCATCTGTAACTACAACAGGTGGATAGTTGGATGGATAAATTGATGGATAAATTGTTGGGTAGATGGATAGATGGGTGGGTAGATGGATGGGTAGATTGATGGATGGGTGGATGCTTGGATGGATGCATGGACAATAGTAAGACAGCAGATACAAAATATCCAAATACGTGTGAGTGGTACCTTGCATGTACAATAAACTCTCTCTCTCTCTCTCTCTCTCTCTCTCTCTCTCTCTCTCTCTCTCTCTCTCTCTCTCTCTCTCTCTCTCTCTCTCTAACATGTTTTTAATATGCTCTTAAATTTTAGATATTTTCAGACTCACGTCCTTGAAAAAAGTTTTTTGTTAAAAGCTTAAACCCATCTGTCACAATATTTGAAAGAGAAGCACTAAGATGTAATGAACGTCAAAGGCAGGTCAACCAATGATGTCACTGCATAAGGCACTAATGCTTCACGTGACAGTTAATCATTTAGCTCCTAAATGATTAACTGCTCTGCATCAAGAGTATACTTTACTACTTTAACTAAACTTTTTAGAGATGACGCGCTTTCCAAAATCATTGATGAGTAAATGAATGGCATAATAACGCGAGACGACTCTCATAAAGATTTCACATGCAAGATATTTGGAAATTTATTTGCATATGTTCTTTTTTTCATTTTATCAACCCTTTTGAATCAAATTGATCTCTTCAGACAATCTCTTTCAAACGTTTGTGCAATATTGCAACACAGTTCTGCATAAGGTGCGATTTTTACAATCTTTTACCATCAACCTTTCAGTACATCTGAAAGAACATAAAATTATCATTATAATTAAATTCTCTCTTAACAGGTTTACATAATTATATATAATTTTAAGCTATAACAGCATAGTAAAACACACTGACTATGGGAGTTGTACTTCCAAACATGTATGTGATTTTGAAAACTGTATACATTTCTTTGAAAATCATTCTTAGACTACTGCTATTTAGACAATTTGGACATCTGAAAAACTTTGAATAAATATTTTTATATTTATGGATATTCAAAGAAATATCGCAACAGCAGCGTGTTTGACATTTGCAGTGTGCAAGAAAAGTAAAAAAGTTTGCAACAAGGTAAAAATATTCCATTTTCAAATTTGTTGTGTAGTTTAGGTAATGAATAAGAAAGCTGATAAAAGAATTCCAACTTTGAACACAAGCACGATGCCCTTCATTCTAGAAGGTGAGCCTTGGTCACCACGATTCAGCTACTGTCACCAAAATTAATTATTTAGCTTAAAATCTTTTATAATAATTTTTTTAAATTTACATATAATCCTATTTCCCTTCACTCTTAAAATTGATCCGCCGTGTTTTGCTGAATAGTAGTTTGGTCAACGCATGTAGTTCATCTCTCGTTTATTTTTGGTTCTTTCAAGCAATTGCTTCCATCCCTCTTTGTAACTTTCTAGTTATTTCGAGTTGTAAGTTCATTAAAATTTAAAACATCAAGTTCAAGGTCAAGAAACACTTTAAGCCAACTTGTTTAAAGAAACATTCAGCAACAGTTTGCCAGTTTTCAAAGTCAGCACAAAAAAAGTATGCACCGCCAGGAAGTAACTTTAAAAATACGTGGCCGTGCTGTAAGATCTGCGTTTTTTAACCTGGTACTATCTATCGTCATATTTTACTGGCGATTTGAATGAATACACTATGGAGTTCTAAATTCAGTGAATCGAAATTCTTGTTATTCTAGCTGCAATTTCCATGTTCTCTGATGGATTAGCAATAATAGAAAACGTTCTTGTTCCTTTGTTGGGTGGATTCCTAAGAAGAACGTTTATGCCGCTATCAGTTATATTTGTGTTGAGAGCCCGGATGACTCGCAACTTGCGACAGTATCTCGTAAGAGACACCATTGTTGTGTAATTGAGTACATTGCAACCACTCACGTCCAAGCTATTCAATTTGCGGTTGTATTGGATCACTAATTCCAACCCAGCGTCCGTAATTTTTGGACAGCGGCTAATATCAAGTGCTTGCAATTCAGGGAAGCCGTTTGCAACTTCTTTCAAAGCTTCATCATCAAGATTTTTGGAAAAGGGCAGAAGAAGTTTATGTAGCTTGGGATATCCATGCACTAGTATCTTTATAAACCTGTGAAGTGAAGAAATTGAACATACATCTAATGTAGTCTCTTAATAAAACAATGATAAAGATTCATTATATTAAATGGATTTATTCGTCTTTAACAATATGTGAACAGATTGATTTTACTGGATGTTACATTACATTCTAAATCTGTTAATGGCCTGGTCAGAGACACAGTTGTCCGTTTCCCAAGTATCTCGCTGTCTTCCGAGGTGATATCGTTGCAAGTATTATGTATTTGTCAGAAACTTATTCAGCAGAAACGAATACGATTATGAACTTGTTTTAGCACAGTCAGAAAGTACACGATTCAGTAACTGTTATTTAAGTGTAAGCATTAAGATATCGAAACTAGTTATTAGACAACAAGTCCGAGACTAGCTAAAGAATTTTTCGTCCGAGACTAGCCAATAGATCACCTGTGCGAGACTAGAAGCTGTTGAGATGGCGCGTGGTATAGGGCTGAAGACAATCGAAGGTAGTGGAACAATGTCGAAAATTGTTGAGAGGGGAAGGTCACGAGCTTTGTTTACAAGTGATAAAGTTCAATTGGATGTTAGATCTAGACCACCTTGTTCATATTGTGCTGGAAACCATGGCGTTTGGAGCTGTTGGAAGTTTCAGGGTATAAGTGTGAAGGATAGATGGATTTTTGCAAAAAAAAGGTACTTTCTATTAGAAACTTCTAGTTTTACAAAATTATCCTAAGACTTCACACGAAAAAAAATATTTTTGTCCTCCAAAGCGCGCCATCCGACACCACGTGACTTATCTGTCTCATTTTCGGCACAGGCATCCCAAATCTTGTCTTAACAGTTTTAGTGTTCCTGGTTGTACGGTGGATTGTACCAGATTATGCTTCGCTTCCGGGGTCTGCTCTTTGTTCTTGGTTGGGCTTGTTTGAATCGTAAATTGTGGGTGTATCCAGTGGTGTTAAGTGCCTGTTGGTATGGGAGAAGGGGGCGGCCTTGTTGAATTCATGCTCGTCAGGGGCGTTTATTAATTCCTTCCGCTATGTTCTTTACTACTGCCTGTGGATGGCTTGAGCCAATGTTGAGGTACTGCAAGGTGTTACCTGGTTTTAGGTACCGGCCGTATCGTCAGGACTGTGTTCAGGTCTAGGGCTACATCCAAGAAACAGATGACATTTTTGTTTGCTTAGAACTACAGTGATTTTTAGCCCTTTTTCTTTGAAAATCTTGGTTATTTCTTTTTTGGCCTTTTCAGTTTCCTTCGATGTTTTTCGGAAAATACATAGCCCGTCATCCCTGTATAGGCCTACATATATATATATATATCAACATAAAGCACACTACAAGCTCACATGACTGCGGCATCATAACTGCCCATCGTTATGTCAAATCCAGTGTGGTTGGTTTTCTTTTTTAAGTTTGTTTTCATTGAATAAGACAGTGCATTTCGCATGTATGATGAAATCCTTCTCCTGATCTTCTATGGTGGTGTAATTGTTGCGCAAAGTGCATTGCTTTAATCAATAAATCTTCAGTGATGGATGGGTAAAAGTTGACTATATTAAAGTTTATAAGCCTTCCTTCGTTCTTGTTCGGGATCTCTCGGTTTGTGCTTTTCCATAAGTTTACACCGTTTGCTGTGGCTACTTTCTTTACTATATTGCTAAGTATTGATTTTCTGATTACACTGAGCTCTAAATTTTGGTCTATCTGTCACTAACCGGCATGACCGTGCTTCAAAAAATCATTAGCTATTGCCGAGTTGGACTTACAATTGTTGAAATTGGTTTTCTTTTATGTTGGCGAACATTTGGGAGCGAAAATATGTAGGTTCCTGACTTTTTGACAAGACCACTTCAAGATGACCATTGAGTACTTACTTAATCGGGGATGGCGACGTGTGAAAACACATCAAATACTGGTTGTGTTCTTCTAATGTTTTATTACAACAGTGAACTTACTTCCCAAAGGACATTTCTTTTTGTCATAATATGTCCCAAAGATTGGGCATCCTGTGGATGAGACCGCTGATAAGGATAGTGTTAGTGTGAAAGAAATAAGATGGCGGACATATTAGAAGTAGTTTCTGTTGTGTTAGCAATCCGCCTGTAACTTTGTGGTATCCAGCCATCGATTATCTTACACTTTTACGAATTGATTTCAGCTTTTGACAAATTTCAGTGAATGCTTCGCTACTTCCTTCTGAAAATTAACTTCTTCCCATTAATTTTTAACAGTTCTCCATCTACAACTTTTTGCAGTTTCTATTTTATTCTATTCTATTATGTACTTATTTAATTAAAAAAAATTTTGTTTGTTCACTCAACTCTTTGTTCAAGTTATTTAGGTCATGTATCGCGCCTTGCAATGCAGTGAACTCAGGTTGCTTATTATATAAAAGGGTTAAAGACTTTCTGTCCGTGAGTTTGTTCACATATTCACTCACTTGCTGGCAACACAATGAACTCGAAATATTTCATAATGAAAGCTGAGCTCATTATTCAGATTTTTCGTTCATTGTGTTGCCAGCGCGTGGGTGTATATGTAAGCAAACCACTTACTTCCAGTCATTAACCCTTACATATATGGCATCTTTTTTTGGTATCCTAATGTTACGTAAATGACTTGCAAAACATACAGTCAATTAAATGAAATAGCGAAACACAAACAAACATTTCATTTGATTTCCTCAAACAACTATCTGCAACTATTTTGACAGTAAAAAATATTGTAAATCACTGAGTTTCTTGTCATCTTTTCCTTTATGGCTTGTCCATTATCTTTCTGTGAGTTTTGCATTGGTACACTCCTGCATGTTAACTGTGTCTGGTTTTTTGGGTCCTAGAGTGTTCCAGATAGCTTATAGTGGTTTGTATTTCGTTGCCCTGAAAAACACGTTGCAGCCACCTTGAGCAGTGGCAAAAGAGAAAATGTTAAGACTTAGAGTCATATTTCACAAAGGGGAAGAGTTGATTGTAAGCAAACGCTCCAGCCACTTTAGCAGGGGCCAAAGAGAAAAAGATTCAGATGCATATTTTAGAAACTAAAGGGTAAAAGTTTGATGCTAGCTACCTCGTCCGATCATTAAACTTTCCAGATACCTTTAGCAATGGCTAACGAGAAAATATTAGGAGCCAAATAGATTCATATTTCACAAAAGGGAAGAATTGATTGTTAGCTACCTCATCCGATCATTAAACAAGTCAGCGCTAATTGTGATCAAACATCTTTCACCCATTTTAAAACTATAATGGCCTTCTATTTATTAACTTTTTGTTTCATACAAATTAATCACTTCAGTACTAAGAATAAGATTGATGATACCATTTCGTATATTTCGTAATCTGAATTGTATCACAGTCTGCAATTTTCTTCTGCAATTTGTCAGTGGATGTTGTAAAAGATAGGGTAAAAAATAATTCTTTTCATCCGGCTGCTTATATTTCTGCTTCCGTCGCGAGAAACCATCTAATAATTGAAAAGAATTGGTAAAAGAGTAGCTGCTACCGTATAACATCGCCGATCTTATAGAACTCCGAGAAACCATTCTTTTCATTTTAAGTGAGAACCTTTTTGAGTTCAGCAACTCTTCGCATTCCTTTAACTTCACTCTTGCTCTTGCTGTCGGAGCTGCCTTGCAACCACCACTTGCATTCACCCTATCCCCCAAATAAGAGAAACCTCTCACCGTTTCCACCTCTTCACACAACTCCTCCACCGGTTCCATTAATCCATCAAATTGCTTCTTGCATCTTCCACCCACAAAATCTCTCCAAAAACCTCGGGGTCACCCTCTTTACTTTTGCGCATCTTCCATGGATACATTTCCCGCATTTCACAGACAACACTGAATTTGCCATTATTAGCTTCCAACAAATACCACATGGATCTACCTAATTACAGACGCTTCATTTTTTGCCACTCACTACCACTTTCGTTTTCACCTTCAGCTCCTTACTCTCTCCTTGCCCTCTTCCATATCCACAACTTCTCCCTCATTCCCTCCATCGTTTCGCTTGTCAGAGCCAAGTCATCTACGTACAACATCTCACTCATTAAATCATTTTTCACACTCTCCGTAACCACGTCAACCACGATCGCAAAAACCAACGGCGACAGCACGGATTCCTGGTGCACACGAACTTTTACCTCAAACTCCTCGGAAAACTCTAGTCCAACTCTGACTCTTGTCTGTGCACCTTCAAGCAAAATCATCGCTGCTCTCATCATTACCTCTGGTATACCTCTCTTCCTCATCGCCCACCCTGTCAAACGCCTCTTCCATGTCAACGAAGCACATGTACAATTTCTTCTCCTTGTCTAAGTACTCCTCTTGCAACCTCAAAATGAACACTGCATCTATCGTTCCTTTGTCTGGTATAAAACCAAATTACATCTCGCTCACTTTTACCATACGCCGCAATCCCCTCTCTAGAACAATCTTCATTGCATGTTCTAGCAACTTCACTCTCTTATACGCTCCGCAACTCATTGCATTCCCTTTTCCCTTAAAAATTGGTACCGCAACACTCGGCGCTCTCTCATCCGGCATTCCTCTTCCATCCAGCACACCCTGACACACTTCTGTACCTCTCCCACTCATACTCCCTACATTCCAAGTCCCCACCATCACCCCAAGGCGCTCATCAGGCTTCCTATAATTCTACAAGCAGTGCTTGCGCGGCCCACGGTCAGGGGCTGCATCTTTCTGTTTGTGGTAGGCAAGTGCGGCTCAACCCAGCCTTTGGGCTGGCTGGTGCCCATATTTTCTTGCTATCATCAGGAGGATTTTAATGGAACGAGTAGCTTCTACGGGGAGTATGCTCTTGCTTACCCCCAACCTCAGTTTTCGGACACGGGTAGTCCCGAGGCTAAAGCGTCCCCCACGATTTTGAGAAATGTGGTGAAAAACTAACTTGGGAAGGCAGGGAAGCTACTCCCTGAAATCCCAGATGGAGTTACCTACCCAAGTGACAACTACAGATAATGACAGAATACAAACGTACATAGATGTTACTGCTAACGAGTTTAAGACACGGTACAGAAACCACGTAAAATCACTACGCAACAAAAAAGACCAAAACGACACTGGAATTTTCAAAGCAAGTTTGGAAGTTAAAAACAGAATATCGTCCGTTTGTGATTAAATGGTCCTTGGTGAAAAAGATCCCAGCATGGGGGTCGCGTATATGAAGACTGTGTCTTGAAGAAAAACTTCTAATCATGAAAGGAAGTAAGAAATATTTACTAAATAAACTATCTGAAATATTTTCTAAATGCCGTCCCGTAGTGTATCCTTAATCTCTCCTGTTTATGAATGAATAAATGAATTTGTACTGTCAGTTACCTGATGATCGCCTTGCGGCGTGAAACTCAGAGTAGCGACAGCCAAATTTTGCCTCTGTGTTTTTGTTATTTTATCGCTCTACCTACAATGTATTGAGCGCGCTTTACGTTCATGTCATATTAGTAACTTTTTGATTACTCTATTTTTGGTTACTATATAATTATACTGTTTGAATAAACTGAGAAAAGTTCTCCAAATGATGAGCTCCCAGTAACCAGGATCCTTAGGATATTATGCCATCGTTAAAAATTCAGTTTAAAATTCACATGAAGAAAAGCAAACTGTTTAACTGCCTAGTTTTATTGAAATAACGTTTCGAAAAATTTCTTCTTCATTACATTACAAAACATTTCATGATATTTCGTAAACAGAAATCTATTATATGCAAATACTTACTCTTGATCGATGTCGTCGCATTCCCGGATACTAAGTGACCGAAGCTGTTTCAGGCTCTTAGCAACACGGACAAGAATTTTTCTGTTCATTTGAGTGCCTGATAACTTTAAAAATTGGATTTCAGGACACCAAAGAGTTAATAAAAGTAATATTTCTCCATTAATTCCTGCTCCGGCGATATTGACTGAAATTACTTTAGGCAGGTTGTCTTTACCGATAGATTTCAGCAGTGCAATAAAATGGATATCCCGGCACCCGGAACAGTTCTCCAAGTTGATATTTGTGAATAGCTCCTGGTCTCTTGATATTTTTCTCCACAATCTGCAAACACGAGCGAGTCGACAAATGTCTTTTGTTTGAAGGTATGAGAAAACCTGTAAGGTTATTTCTGGTATCAAAAGGACGCTCTCTGCGATGGGATTACCTGGATGAGAAAGAGAAGGAGAGAGATAGTGAGAATAAATATAAACATATCTGCAGAAAAGAGCTATTATCAGTTTCTTGCACTTTTTGCAGATTCTTAATGTATTTTTACGAATTTTCAACGCTGACTTGCCTAATACGCATTATTGTATATAACTTACAACTATATTGATATCTTTTTGCAGGGTCTAAACTTATATAGCCGTCTCCCGCGTTTAGTTTTGTTGTTTTTCTGTTAACCTTAAATTTACTTCGTTCAGTCGTCATTGTTGCACGGTGTAAATCTCCTGATATTGTCTTCATCGATGACTAGTTTCCAAACTGGAAAAGGCATTTCACTTGAATAACGCATAAAGTGACAATAACCTGCTAACTGTTTAAATAATTTATATTTATATTTACTACCAAACTTAATAAGTTCGTTTTTTATTCACACTCTCTAATTTTGGCTGTATTGAAACTAATTGCGGAACGTTTTCGAAAATTGACCATCTCCTATGAATCCTATGAAAATACTTAAGGCTCAAAGTCATGAATTTGATTTTATGGGGTTTACTAGTCCTTATCAATAGGCTATGATTCTTCCATGTATAATCTATCGTTAACATCAACATGGTCCGTCTTATTGATTTATTAAAAAAGCGTGCAAACAAATCTAACCACTAAAAAAAACTATCATTATTGGTTACTAAACAACCAATCAAAATTCATTCTCTGCATAGAAAAAATATTTTGTACATGAGCAAAAGCAGAAGACTTAATTGCCTTAAATCGCAATTCAAGGTCTTGATTGTTTCTTGGCTTCTAACAAAATTTAAAAATCGCTTTTGTGTTTCGTTTTCTTGAATTGATTGGCTAACCTTTATTGAATGAATGGTTTATTGGCATGATTTTTTTTACAAAATATTGTCAAAGCTCTACGTTTTAGTAAAGTAGAACAAAAACAAGAACAAGAACAAGAACAAGAACAAGAACAAGAACAAGAACAAGAACAAGAACAAGAACAAGAACAAGAACAA
>JANCMA020416005.1:0-11084 GCA_024336925.2 Zoanthus solanderi
GTCAATTTTTTTAATATTTGGAAATACATTTTAAAATAAAAACAAACAAATATCTCAACATTTGATTTTTAATTAGAGCGTTTGTACGGTTTTAAAATATACGAAATGCTTTTGAGAACAACTTAAACTTCAAATCTCAACGTATATGTATGTTAATGTTTTGAACTAAAAATTTGTTAAACGCTGTAATTTACATTATCTTTTATATTTTCGTTGTTGATGGAGTTATGACTATTATTTTTTTCTCACACATCTTTATCCTTTATTTCCTTTTGATTTTTACATACCTATCTGATTGCGTTATTTTACTTTACATCGCTATATAAACATCTCTTTATTTATCTCTCCTGCATTCACTCCAACGAAGGACTACATGTACAGTTCGAAACGTCAGTTTTTAATTAAAACTCGTTTTCTCTACGGTTTAAAATCTAACTACTTGTAAAACCGTTTTTGTAGAAACACCGAATCAACATCCATTTATTACATTTATGTTTTAACAGATCGAATCTTTTCGTTTTTTTAAAATACTTTTTAAAGGGTAGCGTAACGTAGCGTAAAGGATATGTAGATATAGATATCAGAGTTTCAGAATTTATTGTATTAAAAATCTACTTTTTACTGACATAAAAATTTAAGACTAATACTTTTTTATGTTCTGTAGCTTTACATTTTAATGTCATCACTGTTTGTTAGGTAGGCCATACTGATGAGGCCCAAAATTGCCAAAACGTTATTCATCAGTGCTGCTAACATTCACGGTCACTTTGGTTTACGACAGATGTGGCCTAATTAAGGCCACTCTCTACCCTAAGACCATTTTTTCGCTACTTTTAGTGATGTTTTTGATGTCATCATCGTCGTTATTTTGAAATGTGAGAAAAGCGATAATCACACCACAGATCTAGAGTGAATGAAAAGGAAGCCTCTTGAATATTTTGAAAATTTTTGGATGACATTTGACGGAGGAAATAGATTTTGTAAATGTTGTTTTTTAAGTGAAATTTGAGTTAATATTTTATAGATGGCCGCCAAACCGTCCTCTAACCAAAGTTACACTTTTCGCATGGTCTGGCGATTGTCCTCAAAATTCTTGTAACCCAAATACTTCTTTCAACTCCTTCACTATTCACCAAATATTAGGGTAGAGAGTGGCCTTAAGTGCTGATTTTAGTGGCCTCAAGTTAGCTTCCACCAGGTATGTTTCATCTATACTGGATTAATTTCATCACCAGTTAGTTTTTAGCTGTACTAACAATACTAACTGAGACTAATTCTTTTAGTCATGATAAATAGCAGTTTTTCAATCCTAACTCTCTTTGAATCATTTTGAAGCTTTTTTCTATATTATAGTTTCATCATGTATTTTTTTGGACTGGTATTCTTTCTTTTTTGAACTTGTTTATAGTTCAACTTACTTAATGATATTTGCTAGGTGTTCAATATAAATTTTAGTTATAAATTAATAGTATGAGTTTTAGTCATGTAACTATTCACGGTTTTAATGAAAAAAAACTACAAAAATTATCACATCTAAGTAAATGCGAGGGCAGCTGTAGTGAGAACTATTCCTAATACTGTAAATCTTCATAAGTTTTCAGCTATAATCTCATCAGACCATCGTACCATAACTTATTGCGCTCGTAGCCTACGTGTAGCCGTACATCACCCCCCCCGAAAGAAAAACGGGAGGAGGGCGGCGCATACTAATCATGTTGTTGCTCGCGGGCTCAGGCTTGTTGCTGTCTCGATTTGAGCGATTTTCGTACGGTCGGATATCTTAGAATGCCTCGACTTCATGAGCGACCTAAAGCGGCCTGAAAAGCAAATATGTGCTTCAAAGTTTTCGCAATTCGATGTTGCGAGTAAATGAAGCTGTAAAACAAATTAGTTTAAAATACAGAAAAATGTGCAGAGATGTAGTTTCTAAAATTTTATATACGATAAGTATATAAATCAAATAGCTTCTCTTTATTACCCCTGCAGGGTTTTGGCCTCTGCGAGGAGGTAAAATAGAAGCCCCCGCACGTAATCATATATATATATATATATTCAGGTTTGAATTACATATAAAAATACAGATACAATATAGTGCGGGAAATGATCTCGATTTGGAAATACTAGGCTCGCTATCTCATTCTAAATCTATTTAGACAAAGACTAAGTGTTAGCAAAAGCAAGTGAAATTACGCGCAGACGTCCTTTTAAATCGATTCTACACTCCTCTGGGAAACAAAAAAAATCACACTTTTCCTGTTAATTTTGCTTTGTTTTGAAATCTAGCACGTTCTTTTGCGTCCCAGTAACTATTTCACGGGTTAAATTAAATTACCACACAAAGTATCACATCTTAGTAAAGCGGGGACAGCTGTAGTGAGAACCATTCCTAGTTTAGGATTTTGAGTAACACAAACGTTACACTTCATGTAATTTCACAATTATCCATTCAAAACCCCATGAACAAAAAACACTGCCTTGTTGCTATCGTCTTGGCGGGATAACCTGTTTATTTGTCGTCAGCCAATCATGGACAGGCTAGCTTGCAACAGGCACGCAAGTTGTACGAACATGTTGTTGTCTTGCCGGGAAAACTCATGTTTCTGTTTGTCAACCAAAGTTACCAAGTAAAAAACGCGAAGTTGCGTTATATTTACTGTGCGCGGCTTTATTTTGTAACTAAAGATAGCTTCGGTTTTAGTGGTCAACTTTTTTATGTCTCATAAAAATAAAACCTTATGGGGATAGAAGGAGGATGAGGGCTCTCTTTGTACCTCCTACATCCCTCAGCCTCCCCGCTCCCAAAAATAGGCTACCCTAAAATCTCAAGATTTTAGAATTTGGGGGGTTGACAGCTTTGTTAATGTTACTGTGTTAACTTTCTGCTTGATGGCTATTTTTTGTAAATATTTATATTCTTGTTAGCAACTTTTGAATTTTATTGACTTGTTCTTTTTTCTTGGACCTAACGTAACAGTAACTAACCGAGTTTGCTCGTCATCAGCGACCAAATGTCAAATGACCCAGGTTGATCTTTACATCGCCGGGTCAACCGACTTCCAAATCAAAATTTTTATTTCATCCTTATAACCTTAGGTCTTTTATTCCGTTCCTACTGGCATTCTTTATCTTTTTATTTTAAATTGCAACGTAACTGTTGCAGTGTTGGATTAAAAATAGAAATTATTTCACCATTTACCTGTAAAACGAAACTTCTGTGGTGTCACGGTTAACGTTGCATGGTCAACATGGTTGCAAGAAACTAAGAAGTTTTGGTTTAAGGCAGTGTCGCATCAAATTCACATACAGTTTCACCATAAACTTTTAGTTTTTTTTTCTTTTAAACGTACAAGATTTTAAGTTATGAGAAGCGTCTTCAAGAGTTTTACTACCCTAAAAGTAATAGCGAAAAAGTGACAGTTAATTCATTTTCGGCATGTGCTCCAGATGTTTAAATCATTTTTAAAAACTAAACGGAGTCAAAGTAAAGCGCAATTTTGAGTTACTAAATTTAAAAACCAATTCAATTTTTTTTGTCGGTGCGGCACTTCCATTCTATAAGCTATGTCAAAAGCCTGCTGAGTTATTATACAATTTTGTATATACATTTTGTCTTTTTCCTTGGGGTACTCAGAAAACAATGAACAATACATATTCAAGAGGTAAGGCGCAGTTAGTAAGATCTCTGCCCTCCAACCAGAAGGTCCCCAGTTTGATCCCAGCTCTTCTGAGATTTGAATGTTTGTGACCTTCTTTTACGCATATTAGTCAACTCAACTTTCCATCCTCCCGGGGTAGGTAAATGAGTACCAGCGTTCGTTGGGAGCTAACCTGCGATGGATTAGTGTCCCATCCCGGGATAGTCAAAGACTCTCATCCGCTTAACACTACAGAAACCGGAGATTAATGTCGGCTCTATGGAACATCTGGCTCGTAAAGGATTTAGCTTCAAGGTGCCAGTCTATGCTTGACTACCCATTCCTTCATTATTTGCTGTTCATTGGAATTCAAGCAGCTTGTTTAACAAAGATGAGGAAGTTTGGAATTTTGCTTTTAGTGTAATGGTAGTTCTAGAACCAGATAATAAGAGGAGGGATGAGTGAAATAATAAGCTGCCCAGTTTGATGTCCGTTTGATCACAGGATTCCCAAACTTTTTTATGGGTGTACGACTGGTAGACGAAAGACTGTGTCCCTGTACTTAGTGTTAGATAGTACATAAGAATCAGCTTCCAAAAAAGCAGGCTCGTAACATGGTATATGGGATTAGGGATCAATGGGGATCAGGGATCAGGGGCATTTGGGGTCAGGATTAGGCATCAACTCAGCTTTTTTCGGGAAATGTCTTTAAATTTTTAATTTCGATTGAATCTATCTATATATTTGCTGCGAGCGACCAGGCGAGACTAATCTTGAAGGACTTGGGTTGCCTGTGGTACAAAAGCCATCTTGCACTTTGCTTAGCACCTTTAATGACAGATTTTAGTAATTTCTGAGCCTTCAGACGAACTGCGGTACACGAATGCTTATTCCATTGCTTACATCACAGCTACGTGTTCGTCGCTTCTAACCATGCGATCGAAAAGCTGCTTTCCAGGTACGCTTTTTTACCAGTTGCTGCTCCCTCATCGGACTTCTGGGTTTGCCTTTTTCCTCTTGACAGTCAATCAACATGCAGTCATAGTTAATCTGCCAGGATTTATTGGAGCCAAAACCAATTATCAATTTAATTGAACTTTACTTAAAATTTCTTACAGTAAGTCAACTGCTCACAGACTTGAGGGTCTGATTTGTCATTGTCCCTTTGTGGCTATGGATGATTTTCTAGCGGCGTTAGGTGATTCTAGTTCTGTGCTAGTCCTTCAAGAAACCTTTAAGGTCTCCAACTTCCTTAATTTCATCAAAACTTGAGCTGCACAGAAAATGCTCTGCATAGTTTGCTAGTGATATGTAAGACGTTGTTGTTATCAGTTTAAGTGCAAATAATGCCCATGGTCATGGGCTGGCCAAATGAAAAATTCCCTTTTCTTCCGTCTAAGCCATTCCCAGTTACCAACTAAACGGTGCCATCCTGACGAAAATACTTCACTTACTGACTTGGAAAGTTCTTGTATCATCGAATAAGAAAACTTCAACATAACTTTCTATATAGCTATTCTTGTGCATTCAGAGCAGACGTTCGTGCTATTCTGCAGCAGAACAGAATGAAACAAAACTTTACCTTGTCTCGATATCAACTGCTAGTAATGACCTATATATTCAGGCCTTCCTGCTTTCCTTTGAAAGATACATAAAGCCTGAATCCGAATTTCATTCCTCGCAAATAGGGCTTGGACTTCTTAATATTAGCAGAACAACGGCATAACTCCATCCCAAGGGGTCACCACCTTATCGCGGTAGGATGGTTTGCGTGTCTCAGTGACCCCTAGAGCTATGTCGGCTGGTGTCTTGTACTCCTAGTAGGGTCACCCATGCCGAACAGGTCGAAGGGTAGGAACCAGACGAAGTGTGTTCACCTGGTCCTCCAGGTTGGGGGTTGGGCTGGGGGATGATAACCCACTCCCGTAAAAATCAGCTTATTACAGAAACGGAAGACAATCGAATCTCTATTAACAACGGTGAAGCGACGAGTGCTCTTAGTAGCAGGATGACGCTTTTGGGCCAAAGCCGAAAGGAAGACCAAAACCCGTCAGCTTCGATCGTGAATCCGAAGAATAAAACAAGGATAGGAAACTGGAATGTTAGGACCATGTTCGAGCCTGGGAAGGTTGGCCAAGTAGCAAGAGAGATGAAGAGACATAAGTTAGAAGGGCATAACTGGTTGATAAAATCCTTAAGGGCGACTTTATCACACTTCACCTCAACTGCATAAAAGTGTTGGAATTTGTCACTGGCATTCATCAGTATGAAGTCTGTATTGCTGCATATACTTGATGATTGTACATCTTGAGGCAAAATGACCTGCTTGGTGTTGCTTTTGTCTTTCTCGTGCTCTTTGGAACTTTTTGTGATGTTTTTTTTTTTTATCGCCGCTGCATGCAACTACTTGAATGTGCCATCTGTGGAAATATCCGATTCCTCAAAAATCTTCCTCAGCTCTTCAGTCTCTTTTCATTTTCTGCACGGGAGGAATTACGTTGCGTAAGACTGGTATGATGCTAATACCTGTTGGTTCTGACATAAAAGCAACACGCTATTTAGATAAAGAATGTGCCTTGCATCCCCAAATTCCTAAGCCACCTTTATACAGCTGGTAAGTGAAGTCGCATTTGAATAGTATTGGGTTTTAGTTGACTAACGGATTCTCCGTAGGAGTAGCAGTGAGTTATAACTGTGACTTTTCTTTTGCATAAAATCTTGTGAAACAATAGAATCCTCCAGCCTGCTTTGCATGGTTGGTTTGTATATAAAGTGTCGAGATCCGCAACGTTTACCAGTTTCGTTTACTGAAATTTGTTCCCCTTTAGTTTTACCGTTAAAGCAATCTTGAGTTCAATTCTTTGATTCATTTTGGGAATTGGTTGAATTGTTTCCTATTATATTGTTTGCTATTATTAATGCATATTCGCTCGAAAATTTAAAGCCGAACTGAGAAAAGCAGAGGGAAATCTGGGATAACAATCTCACTCTTTGACAAGCAAATATTGAACGAGCACCCTGTGGAGGATGCAATTTTTGCTCTCAACTGTAGGTTTACTTGTGCGCAGTACCCGTGCGTCGTCTTTTGATTATTTTTCTATATGGGCTTGCAGTCCAGAACTAGCAACTTTCAGGTATTTCCCGAAGGACGCCAAGTGTGCATGGAGTAAAAAAACAGACTATATGTTTTTATGGAGCTGTCACACAGTTTAAAATCTTTTGTGACCAAGCAAGGATATAATAGCGCCGTTGTCACACTGCTGGAATAACAACACATACTAAACGAGATAGCGCTATGGCTACGAAAATGGATAAAAGGTTTAAAAAAAGAAAAAAAAACCTCGTGAAGGCAATGCTAAAGTTATTAATATTTAACTAAGCTTTTGCAAGGTATTTTTTCTTAATTTTAAATCTGTCAACTATTTTCATCAATGTATTTTTATCTTACATATTTATCTCAAACCGCCGTCTGGTTAGCCTAGTTGAAAAGGTGCCAGCTAGTCAATCGTGCGGGAGGCTCTGGTTCGATTCCAAGCGGAACAACACTTAGGTTCTTTAAATAGTTGAGGAGAAGGTGCTACCTTTGCTCTAACATCTGCAAGTGGGTAGAGCTTCGCGTCTTCTCGGATAAAGACGTTAAACCGTAGGTCCAGTCTCTCGGCACTCAATCGGGGGACTTAAAAGAACCCACGCACATGTTGAAAAGAGTTGCACGAGTAGCGATTCCGGTGTTGTGGTCTGTTTTCTTCACTGAGAGCATTTACGGTTCTTAAGCTATATGTGAGGCGCTATTGCGGACTATCTAAGATCCTCAACTGTTTAAAAAAAGCTGTATTTATTTGTAAAGCGCTTAGAGCTTCAAGATTAAGCGTTATATAGAAATTGATTATTATTATTATTCACTTTTGAAATTTCCGTTTATATGTGATTTCTTCTTGTTTTGCCATTTCCGTTCAACATCATATATTAGTTGATTTTCTTGCCATACCTAATGAAGGCTAGTATATGGCTAGCTGAAATATCATGCTACATAACACAGGTTAAAACTCGTAGTCAAATTCTACGCTATATTGGCTAGTCTTTTTCATTGTCGTTTATCTGCCGACTAACAAAAACAATTGAATATACATACTTCGTTCACTGTTAAAATTCCGCGCGCACGATTAATCGTCGAAATCGATCAAGTGACTTAGACAAATCTGTCGATACCATTACAACCGTAAATTAATTTGTTCAACTGTGGTGTTTAACCCTTGGCTTGAAAATGGCCAAGTCGAATCTATTCAAAGCCGGGAATCTTGTAAGTAGAAAGTAGAGATCTTACCAACTGTGCTAACCACCAAAGCCCATCAATAAGGTTGGTAGGTTCTTTTCAACCCCCTAAAAATATTTGTAACCATACCAAATGGCCATCGGTGTCAAAAGAAAGACCAAAAAAGAAGTTCAACTCCAATCGGTCGAACCCAGGGCCTTCGCTTGGCGGTTAGAAAACTTATCAAGGTCGCAATAATCTAGTGTTAGCCAAGGTTTTAGATACTGCAACTTCAACAACAGTACGTGGCTGTCCCATATATGTAGAGTCTGTTGTTGCCTTGGAAACACAGCAAGATTTGTTAAGAGTGTAAAAAGTGCTCCCATAGCAAATATTAACTGGGTGGAAAAAAAAACTTTTGGCGAAGCGAAACTATTTTTTTCAGGCACTGTTTATACGGATCTATGTAGTAAGCCTCTGACTTTTTTTTTCTTTTTCAGATTGCTTGTGCAAAAAAAATGAAAATGCAAAAATATTTTCAAATATTTTCCTTATTTTACATAGACAAAATAAATGATCCAGAATGTTATACGTTTGTTGCATAGAGGGATTGCCTAGCTCATATTTGACACACAATATAAGAGATTAATCTTAATTCCCAGAACAGGGCAATTTTTACCAATTTAGTATTTTGTAATAATCAAAAAGCAAAAAAGTAGTCAGTGTAATAAAAAAAATTCCTGATATCAAGTTTTGCAATGTTTTCACAAAATATTGGTGCAAATGAGTTTTAGAGATGTGAAAAAGGAGGAAAAATAAGAAACAAAACGATTTATAAGTTTTAACAATAAAATTTCATAACAATTTGGCTCAGTTAAAAAAGCCCAAAAAAGAACACAAAGTTTACCTGCAAGAAAAGCAATCTGAAACTTTTAATCGTAATAATAATCTTTCTACCACTTATTCTTCGTAACAAAATACTCTTCTGCTTTGTTCCTGTACAATTTTATTTACAAAATTTAACAAATCGAACGCAGCTCATTTTTTTTGGCAACTTTGCTTAATCTTTCCTGCAACACAATAATGACGCGTTACATCCCGGGAAATCTGATACAGAGTGCATCCTGCGAAAAAAAAATGATGCATACAGAATTATTATGTGATAGAAATTACAGAATGGCAGAAAGCAGCTGGTGAGACCAGGCGCATTTGTTAATTTGTTCCCTTAACCATGAACGACAAAATTTCAAGTTTTACAGTACATTATTCTGGTTTGAAGTTAAACAACTATTTCAAGAAGGTAAAAAACCAAAGATTGCTAAATCGCCTCCAAACAGGCGAAAAAGATTAAGCCTAAAGCTGAAACAAAATCTTTATGACATTTCGTTTGTTCTGCTTGTGTTTTTTGTAATTCGTTATAGACGATACAAGAACCATTTGGTTTGCGCGAGGCAGCGCGGGAGTGACCCTGGTAACGCGTCTCTTAGCCATTGTAATGTCACGCGTTGCTTGGAAACGAACGCCATTAAAACCCACATCTTCCTTTGGCGGGTTGTTATTTCTTGATCGTTCACTGTTAGTGAAGTTTGTCAGAAGTGCGAAAACAAACAAATTACAGTTTTAGAAACAGCAATTGCAAATTTACATATCATCGATAGTTCATTTCAACTACAGAACGTCATCTCAGCACACAAGTGCAAATAACAAGAGCTAAAATATGTAAGAAATATACGGTTCTCATCTTTTAGTTTTACGAACTATAAGGATAGTTTTCAGTTTGTGTAAAAATCTTTAATCTAAGATTAGGAACTTTTCTTTTAAAATAACTATTTACATGCAAAAATAATCTAGGTGTTTCGATATCAACAATAGAGACATTTTTTCCACTTCAAAAGTGCCGTAAATGGCATAAATCGTTTTAAAGAAGCAAAAAAAGATTGAGTTTACCAATTGAAAATCTCAAACCGACAAATGAATATTTTTTAGCAACTGTGTTTTGATAAGTTGATAAGTTTTGATAAGAAAAAAGCTTAGTATGGAAAACTGCTTTCATATGTTCCTGCTGCAAGTTAACAAATATTGTTACCCGAATGCATTTTCATATGCAACGTTTTCCTGAGGCTGAGGTTGTAAACTAAGAGATTTTCAAAAACAAGAAAACACAGAATAAAACACTTCATTTGATAACTTCATTTCACAGAGGATAGTTGCTGCATTTTAACTTTGAACTGGAAATTCGATAAAGAAAGATTTGACAGGGAACCAAAAATTCTCGGTCAAAACAATGTTAAGTTTATTCGCTAAATGGTTAAGACTACATAAACTAAGTTTATTTGAAAAACACAGAAAAGTTGTATATACAAACGTCTACTTTTTGTTGCGAGTCTGAATATCGTACTTTTAAATAGCTAAAGATGTCTGGTCTCTTTTATACTTAATTAATAATTGTGAGTGTTTACCAGTTTGGCGTGCAGGGTAAACTTGAGAACTATCATGTAAAAAATTCGTTTTCTCTCTTTGGCGCTAGTTAGGCGATGAATTTTTGGAAACAAATATTATTGTTTTTTTTCTTTTTATTCCCATTACATTAAATAATACACATCAGTCTAAACTAACAATTAATTCTTCGACTTTTTCTAGCGCTAGAAAACCTGCGCATATTTTCTTATTTGATATTTGTTCTTTTTTATTTCGAAAGAAATAAAACATGTTTTCCGTGCCTTCATAGCCTGGTGAAGACCGAGGCGAAGGTTTGGTAGAATTCGAGAGCAGATCAGTGATAATTGTTAATAAAGATAAAGACGATATATATGAAGCGCGTACTGTAAATTCTCACAACTCGGAGACAGTCAAACCTCATTGCTCACCTCATTTTCGTGCTTCATAGTGCTATGAAAACACAATTGTAGACCAACCAAGACCGACGTACTATCCAAATTATTTTATAAAAAAACTTTATAACATCTGAAGATTTGGCTGAGTATCATTGTACATTTACACATATATATGTAATATTTTGTAAGTATTACTAGATGTAGCTCTCGCTAAGTGACAACGAGCAACAATCAAATGAAATCCCCTATATCTAACTTGCGTGACTGTCAGAAAAGCACCACGGAGTCTCGGCGCAAGATCGCTAGAAAATTCAAGAAAATAACCCTCAAAACTTAATTCAAAAGTTTAAAAATACTACCAGG
>JANCMA020416111.1:0-11084 GCA_024336925.2 Zoanthus solanderi
AAACATCTGACATTTTGAATTTTCTTAAAATTTATATAATTTATTTCTGAATAAGTCATGACAAATTAAGAGACATATTAACATACAAACAGTCTAAGAATGTGAATCTGTCTCAGTCGTGCTTTAAACTCTTGAGTTGTTAGTACTTTTCTCGGGAAGTAGAAGCTTGTATTACAGCCTGGGATGGTGTATCTATTTTGGTTTGGAGATTTGAATAGCTCTTTAGGACACAACCCTTTCATGGGCCACCGCTCAGCATATCGACAACTTCGATGAGTATTTACCTAAAAACAAAAACAAGGTGAGATAAACGGTTTAGATCAAGGCCGTTAATTAGTTTATGCATCACTAACAAAAGCATTGCACGGAAAGGTGGGGAAAGCCAGGGACTTACTGTCTCGCTCATTCCGCGATTTCACTAAATTTTCAAATAAGATTCGATTGAACTAAAAATGATGTAATAATTAATGGAAATGACGTATGTCATAGAACTAATTAACCCCAGAAAGTACACATTCAAAGTTAGCTCAAAAAGAGACACCATTGGGTGTAAATTACGTTACTAATGATTACGATATGATTTCAGGTTTCTAGTACTCTAAACCTCCAGTAACTAATTACTCTTTGAATCCTGTATACGATATTAAAGTGTGCGTGATTTGGAACCATTGGTATATCTCGTGAGCTAATAATACACTTACACAGAAGTAGAAGTTGGGGAACAAAAAAACCGAACAAGCAATAAACCATTTTAATATAGTGTTGTTACCTGGAGCAACTGGTTAAATTTCACCCTTCGATTGGCCTCCGTGTAGCATATCGACAACTTGGATCGACATTTACCTAAAAACAACAGCAACAAACATTTCCTAAAACATTAATGTCCTAGATACAGCTACAAATCCCTTTTAAGCAATCAGACGGGCAATCTCTGATGGCTTGGTTGATGGAGATTAACGTTTAAAATATTAATGAAAAAGGGAAACAACTCTTACTTCTGTGCAATTATAAAACTTACCTCAAACACAACAGATTGTTCAAGCTCCGAATTGAATCTGCGTTTCTGAATAACATTGATCTGTTTTTTTAACTATCTTATTCGTAAAGGGAACAAAACGAACAAGTAGCAAGCCCGACCAAGTAGACTTACCTTAAACGCAACCGGTTCCAACCTCCGATTGTACCTTTTGTAGAAGACCAACAACTTTGATGACTTTTTACCTAAAATGTTAGTAGAGGCAAATACAAATGGCTAAAGTTCAACAGTTACAAACTTACCTTATAAAGACGATTGTTTAATCCACGAGGAATGAACATGGTGACCAGTAGATTACCACACAGCAGCACAGGAAGAAGTTTCTTTTAACCTTTGTTTCTGAAAATTGTTTTCTCTGTTCTGTGAAAATTTGACAAGACATAGCACTTAACAGTTAAAATGTCAAACCGTGATTACGTCTTTGACATTTAAAGAATCTGCTGTTCGTACTCTTCATGATGAAAACAGTCAGCTCGTCAGGACTTTCTATTTTTTCATTTTACTCAAATAGAGAAAGTAAAATGTAACAACTCCTATAACAACTTTTATAGGAGTTGCATTTTAAGAATTCTGCTTGCTTTTAAAACAATTTGACAGTAGTGTTAGAAATTCACACCACTGGTACCTGTAACAACATAAATGACATCAATGTGCATGAATGAACTTAACATACCTCAACCAGGCGTTCAGCTGAAATATAAAAACAGACATTTGTGTATTAATACAAGGGATTATGCCGGTATATATAAATTTTATAAAGAATGTTCTTCGTGAGATGTGGCTGAAAAATCACAAGTACAGATAGTACATGCGTGCTTAAACTAAGTGCCTAAAGCCACTTAAGTTCGCGCTAAAAATAAGGCCAGGTTGGTAATGGGGCATTAACCCTTATATTAAATATGGTGAGTCTGAATGACAGCTGTTTTGATCTTATATGGCCTTGTTTTAACTGCATAGCTAACGAACAGACTCTGGTTCCATCAAAATAAAGAAGGGTAAAATCAAAATGTATGCGGGAAAAATACTACCAAGTATTTATTGTGCATGTGTACTACAGTAATAACTTTAAGCCTTTGAAATGGCATTAAAGCCAGTTGTTGGAGGGCATTACCCTTCAGTCTACCATAGGTAACAGTCGCCATGTTAGGGGCCATGGGCAGCTGCGTTGGTCTAAATATGCCTCATAAGCGTGGCATAGACGGTATGTGGCTAGAAAGATGATCCACATACGTCTTGGCACTTAAACTCACTAAAAAGAGGTGAGAGCGGATATTACCCCTTAGTTAAATTCAACACAAAAATGCTCTACTTATGTTGGTATCATAGAAGAAAATTATGATCCATTGCAGTTCTGGGCGGGCGTGGATGGCGCAGTTGGTAAGCTCTCTGCCTTCCGATCATAAGGTCCCCAGTTCTATCTTCGGCTCTGCCGAGGTTTAAAACATTTGTGCGACCTTATTTCCCGCCTTAGCTATCTCAGCTTTCCATCCTTCCGGGGTAGGTAAATGAATACCAGCATCTGCTGGGAGCTAACCTGCAATGGATTAGTGTCCCGTCCAGGGGGAGTCAAAGACTCTAATCCGCTTAACACTACCGAAACCGGAGATAAGCGCCGGCTCCATGGGTCACCTGCTAGCAAAGGAGTTAGCTTTTAGGTCAATGATCAATAGCATTTCACTTAAAAACTTTTAAGCTTTTGAGTAAGCATGTAAGTTTATATCTCAC
Organism: Zoanthus solanderi; assembly: GCA_024336925.2. NCBI lineage: Eukaryota > Metazoa > Cnidaria > Anthozoa > Zoantharia > Zoanthidae > Zoanthus > Zoanthus solanderi. The sequence goes on from JANCMA020416111.1 coordinate 2,762, forward strand.
AGTATATAAAGTTATAACTGTATTTTAAATAAACAGAAACTGGACATAAGCGGTGGCTCCATCTGCCACTTGGAGCTTAGCCAGTTCTAAAAGGATAGCAAAGCTAGTTAAGGCCTACCTCCTTCGCAGACTCTTTCAGTCAGTCTTCTCAGATTGGGATCCAACGCGTCGTACGAAGATGTCATAAAAGCGTTTTCATATGGCTCAGGTGAAACAACTTTCTGTATGGTGTTAACGTCAGGATTCGTCCCAACTGCAACGTCATAGACATCGACGAATTTCTGCCTCAAGGACGCCGCGGCTTGAGTTGCGGCATTCACATCTTGGAATCGGCCATTGTGGATTAGAACTAATGACTATGAATAAAACCTTCAGTTAGTGAAGGGCAGTTTAACACCACTCTATTTTAGGGTGTTTGAACCAAAGCTAAGTGGTCTAGATATTTTAAAAATGTCATTCTCAAATGTTCCAGAAATGTTGTAACATTTGTCTAACAGGAAAGTTTTTATCTTGGTTTAATTAAGACTCCTGAATAAACGTTTATCAATTTCGGAAATTTTGAAAGTTGTAAGGCATCCACAAAAACATACTAGAATGTCGCTGGTGTGGAAAGAGTTCGCTGTCGCCTAATTCTACGGAAAATCTGGACATTTAGATTCAAAAAATATATATATAAAAGAGTTAAATCCTTCGATATTTTTTCATTAACAAAAATAGCAAGAAAAAAGTGTCAAAGCCTCTAACCAAGGGATAACATAACTCGATTTGAGTAGGTAAACAAATGGGTGCCCAAGTGTAATTCTGGCAGGATCCACATGTGAACACTTTATTTTTTCAAGTTCCCACGCCAGAGGTTACACACTAGCACGTACACGCACTGGTGTTTGGTTACCAAGGGGGAACATAGCCTTGAGAAGTTCATGTTTGGACTCAAACGTTTGATATTTTTGTTCAGTTGAAAATTATTCTTAAGTTTTAAAATCAAGTCTTATTTACTTTATATATGGTATATTTTTTGTATATATTAAATATACGCTAATGAAGTAGAAATGTATACAATGATGCCAGTAATAACTTGCTGAAACAACAAGCGGATAACAATCCTCAGAACACTGAGGGTAATTATTTTTAGCACATACATGAAAAGCAAGTGATAAGGGGTGTGTCTATATAAAAGTTGTTTCTTCGATTTTAATGCTTGCACGTTGCCCTTACAACACCCACAATCAACCTCTGTATATAAGGATTCCTGAGTATAACGCCATCACAGCTTACCCTATTAAAGGTCTGGTCTCTCATCCCATTTGATGCGGTGAAGACATTGTTATTTGCCACATTCAATGCTGATGATGGGCTACTTGGGCCACCTTTATATGTTAGTGCGTCAATTTGTTGTTTAACTCGTTCCTTGTTTGCTCTGGAGTTGAGACTGAGGTCGACGCTCGCCGTGCCACCGAACGTAACCAGTGCAACATGTGTAAAACGTTCCCCAATATCAAATCCATCTATAAAGTCTTTGGCAAACTTCTTCATTTTTGCAAATCCTTTTTCTCCTGCTGCGCTCGATGCATCCAATACTAAAGTTAGATCATGCTTTCCTTCACAAGCTGTTTCACATAAAAAAAGACGTTTTAGAATATAGATTTTAAAAAATAGATTCCAAGACACGTATAATAAGTGAGTGATATTATATCAATAAAAGAGAATAAAAATTATTTCCATTGATAGTAAAAATTATAAGCGCTTTTTATAAGGAAGATCTTTATTTGTCAATAAGATCAGTAAGCAACTAGTATCAATTTGCAGAGGTGGAGAAACTGGAATATCCGAAATGAAAAGAGAGTGGAAAAACGAAGAGCTTGAGATCAACAGAGAGGGAGATAAACTGGAGTACCCGAGATAAACACCGAAAGAGAAAAACTAGAATAACTGAGGTGAACAACAAGAGAGAAATACCGTTTTCCTGAGATGAACACCAAGAGAAAAAAACGGAATACCAAGATGAGCATCAAGTGAGAAAAACGGTAGTACCAGATATAAACACAAAGGGAGATAATATAAATCCATATATAAACACAAAGGGAAAAAATATAGTACCAGATGCAAACACAATGGGAGAAAAACTGGAGAACCCGATATTACTACAAAGGGAGAGAACCAGAAGCATCCAAGACGAGAAAATAAGGAAAAAAGAACAAGGGATATCAGATCGACTAGTACTAATTCCGTTACAATCTGTTAACGTAGATGAGTGCTTCACCAGCCTTGAATGCAGGCATCGACAACTGAATGCTTTTTTGTTAACTGCCAATATTAATAGTATAGTCTGCAGTTTCGCTTCCTTAATTACACGCGGAAGGTCCTGCTAAGACTGTAAAAATCTTTTTAGTAGTCATTTTTTTCTAATTAAAACCCAGAGATCAAGTTATCTATCATAGAAATCTTGTCAGCTCCTTAAGATAGATGTTATAGAAATTAACAATATATACGTAGATAAAATTAAAACGCACTTTGTTTTAAAGGAAACATAACAATGTAAACCTTTTGCTATTTTATGACGCTCCTTTTTTGTAACCTAATTATTATTTTGTGGATTTTATTTACTTTTTGTCAAGGATTTTGCTTTAAAAATAAAATTGTTTTTTCTAGTAAAAACCTCAATAAGTTGTGTTACTCACTTGGTGGCAAACATGACCTTGTCTAAAACTGATGGAAAACGCGGGGCCGTTTTGACTTTCAACTCAAAATAAGCTAACAGATATCTCGAGCTACGGGAACCTATCAGAGCTCGTAAAACTGGATATTGATTGTTTTTATAAATATAATAAGATGTGTTGTTATGTAGTTAGTGTGTTTTCGACTCAATTGCGCGCTCTCTTTGGTTAAATCAAGGTCACATAGATGAGTTCAAATCAAATGTTACCCGGTTGGTCAACATCTAGAAAATTGCTGACCAGCCAGTGAACATTGCTGGCGTGCTGCCATGTTTGGAGTGGGAAATTTCGGCGGGAAAATTGGTGGTCGCGCGTACTAAAAGTTTGTTTTCGCAATTCAAAACCAAAAATAGAGCCCCCAAAGATACGTTTTGCTCATCTTACAGAAGATTAATTTGGAAAACTCCTTGTAAAGTAAGACTCCATAAACACTCAAAACGCCACGAGGACTGCTGTACGTTTGTATCTTCTCTCTCATTATTGTGATGAATTGTTTTGTTTTAATAATTGTGTTTTATTTTGTTTATGCTATATAGTATGATATGTAATGCTCTTATGTGTTGTAGAATAGGATGGTATGTTATGGTGTGAAATTGTTTAACGTGATACTGTATAGTATGGAATTAATACAGTATGGTGTGATACGAGTATAGGATGACTCCTTTTGGTGTGAGGAATAACACGATATGAAGTGTGTGATAATAAATTGCATGATGATTCGTGTGGTGAGAATGAATATGATACGTTGTGACACGACCATGGTATTATGGTTTAGTAAAATCACTCAGGTTATTATAGAGTTTCCTGTGCTCACATTGGTGGAGGCCCACGTATTATGCCGGTTATATTCATCTTGGGCGAGGTGCAAACATTTTCCTTTATTTGACAGAATAGTTTCAATAACAATAAATTTACTAATATAATTATTCGCCTCAGGCTCGGTGAATATCTAGGTGGTGAATATTCTCCCGACTTCGTCTTGGGGAATATTCACCAGATATTCACTTTGCCTTCGGCAAATAATTGTTAAATATAGTGCTCGGTAAATAATAGTTAAATATAGTGCTCGGTAAATAATAGTTAAATATAGTGCTAACTTCGTGGTGGGTATCGACAAGCCATAAAGCAGGAATCGTCAGTCCGACAACATTTGCTTTCACCAGGGCAGAAATAGTCGTCTTCCTTCCCTACGGGAGCAACAGATCCACCCCTTGGTCCACAAGCAATCAAACGCTCTTTAGGAAATACACCGCATTCACCGAAGGTACGTGATGGTGGCTGACATTTCCCAGGCTTCGCTGCAAACAAAAGCAACGTAAATAAATGTCTGAATAACAAACAAAAAGCAACATTTAAATAAGAAGAGTTCTTAAAAAGTGACAACAAAACTAACGGTGTAAAAAATAAATAAAGTTCATTTAACTTACAAACGGTTTATCACAGTCCTTCTATTCTGCTGAGGTACTCTCTAGTATCATCTAATCAGTTAATCTTACTTCACTGCATTCTTTATTTAGTTATTTGTCTAGAAGCGGAACTAATCAGAAGAAAGGATTTTACTAGTTTACTAGTTATGTGATACTTTTAGTTATGTGGTAGATTTCAATAGGGAAACCATATTTTCTGTTTAATTTGGTTTGTTTTTATTGCTTAGTTGCATCATTTTATGTTGCTGATTAGTATGGGTTAAAGTTATTAAATTAGTAGTCTTACCTTTGTCGAGGTTTTGGAACTGTATTCCAAATTAATAACATGTTAAAACAAGTATAGAAATATACACTTATAGCCTTGAAATTTGAGTACCTTGACACATTCTTTGTTGAATTGTAGACACTTGTCCTTTTAACTGTTCAGGGCGATTAGCTTTAAATACATTTCCATTTTCCGATGCAACTGATCTTAAAAATGAAATGTCAACGGCACTGTTTGTACCAATAGCGTAGCGATTAACCTTAACTTCATCTAAGGCTTTTACTGCATCCGCAAAGCTCTCTGAGGTAGGAGAATCTCCTGAACTTATCACAAGCAATTGGCGCGGATGACCTTGTCGCATCCCTCCTTTGAGACTAAATAGGTCTTTTCTGGCAGCTTGTAAAGCAAGATCTAATCTGCGCTGGGGGGACTCTCCTTTCGTCATTCCATTTACTGCACTTGTCAGTTCGTTTGCTGACTGAATACCATTGAAGTCTCGAATCACCCTTCCGTTACTGTCGTACTGCACCAGACCGATTTTGATATCGTTTTCGGAATCTGCCAGCTCGTGGATCAGAGATTTTGCAAACGTTTTTACCTCTTGGAAGTCTTCTGGCGATTGGCCGGCAGATGAGTCTATAAGAATTCCGACGTCCATGGTAATTAAACAATCTGAAATGAAATACGAGCGTTTTTTTTATTACCAAATTATTCATTTTGTACGATTGTGATCTTTTTCAAAGGTAGCATTGCAAGGCATAATTTGCCAACTGTATCCATTTAGAAACGTGGTCTCTACTCACAATGGCACTTACAACAGTCCTTAAATATATCACAATATGTAGAAACAATTTCATCACACTTTCTCATCGAGAATAGCTACCAACGTTTCACGCTAGAACACATAATCTTCCAAACACTTGAATGTGAAAAGAAAATGTGTGGTAGAGCAGCTTAGCGTGTTACGTGAAATCTGCATTGTGTTCGGCGAAAGGCACGTGACGTTTAGGAAAAGTGCACTACCTCTATTTCGTCTGTGAAGGTTGTAAGGTAAACCGATTTGAAAAGGCTTTACATTTTGTACCGCGTTTTTGCATGTAAACTTGTAACTTTGCATGCGTTTGATGCTTACAAGCCCAATTTATGTGCTTTTGCACATGCTACAGTGGCAACTTTCTAGGGGAATTTACGACTGCAAACCTCGTGATAAAACAAAGCCAAAGTTTTGACATGGAAAGTTTACAGAAATCTCGTATATTGAAAAGTAATAAAAATGAATTATGGCAGGAGCCCATAAGTAGAAACGAGAAACTCCCATACTGGTTTATTCTTAGATCGCTATTCGCGGGAAATTTCAAGTGAGGTTCCGGTCCTCAGAAAGACAAAGGACGAGAAACCGCACTACCATGTTCGATTTCCAACTCATCTTCCCCTAAACTGTGTTCTGAACTACTAGAGACTTCAAAATCTTCGTCTAAAACGACACTTAAATTACCGGAGGAATCAGACAATTCTTCCTCACTGCTGTCCGCCAATTTTGTTTCGCTTTGATGGTAATACAAACTTTCGGTGACGTCAATGATTAAGTATGGAGGCATGTGATTGGTCTGAACTCGTGGGAACTATGAACTAAAATTAAGTCGGTTCGTGAAAACGCCCTTTAAACAGAACATGGGAGTCGCTCGCTCCTACTTATGAGCTCCTGCTTAAGGCTAACATAACAAGATAAATCTTCAAGGCAATATGTTTAAAAAGGTCACTGGACTTGCTAAGCAAATCCACTGAGCAACCGATAAATCATGCCAAACCAAGTACTAGATTTAGTGAATGAACATATTGAGTAGAAAACCCGAGGCTTTGTTAATAATTCCATTTATTATATAGCTAATGCTTTTTCTACTCGAAAACGCGCTCTCATTTGCTAAATCGAGGTCACGTGGATGAGTTCAAATACAATGTTACCCGGCTGGTCAACAACTCGAAAATTGTTGACCAACCGGTGAACATTGCTGTCGGGCTGACACGTTTGAGAGCGGGAAAATTCGGCCAGAAAATTGGTGGCCGCGCGTATTAAAAGTTCGTTTTTGCAATTTTGACTACTGTTTTCATTCAAAAACAAAAATGGAGCCCACAAAGAAACGTTTTACCGCATCCAAAACAATCAACACGCCAAAAGGACTGTTGTACGTTTGTATCTCCTCTCTTATTCTTGTATTTAATTTGTTTTGTTTTAATAATTGTTGTTTATTTGTTTATGCTATATAACAAAAGACTTAATGACTGCTCCCCCGAGAAAAATCTGTTTTGTTTCCCTCAAATCTCGATGAACATCAAGATTATCGGGAACAAAAAAGATGTTTCCCGAGGGAGCAGTCATTAAGTGTATAATTTTGAGGATTTATTAAAAAACAGTAAAAAATATCTTTAAAAGTCAACAAAATTTAAAACTCACTTTTCTTGTGTGGTGTACAGGCTCTCCTACATGAACCGGGGCTTTGACAACAGCTTTGACCCGCCTGACTACACTCGTTGTCTAAGGAACATGCATCATCGCCTGCATTAGGACAATCTTCTTGGGGTTGTTCAAGGCGTGGACATTTTTCGTATTTCGCTGCAAAAAGATTCAAGAAATCATCGATCATTAATTTTCAAAATAGTTTCAAAAGATAACTGGTTTTAATTTCATTATATAAACGAATGCTCTCAGGACTTGATTATCTAACTTCTTTTTATTTGTATGTGGAACAGACTACCCAAAACACTTTTCAGTTTTTCATAACATTTTTTTTTTCATATTTCTGTATTAGTGAAGTGAAAATAAATGTTGTTAAGCTTTAAGGTTTCCTCAATAATTTTTTTTTTGTTTCTATTTTTATAAACGTTCTTGTAACTTGCTCTGGATTACTATCTAAAGCTCCTCTTTTTGAACATTTTTCAACCCTTTTTAAGGATTAATAGCTAAATCCTTTACGAGCCTAGTGGCCCATGGAGACAGCACTTATCTCCGGTTTCTGTAGTGTTAAGCGGATAAGAGTCTTTGTCTCCCCCTGAACGGAATACTAATCCATCGCAGGTTAGCTTTCAGCAGACGCTGGTACTCATTTACCTACTCCGGAAGGATGGAAAGCTAAGTTAGCTTAGGTGGAAAAGAAAATCAAACAAATATTCACATCTCGGTAGGGCTGGGATCGAGCTGGAAACCTTGTGGTCGGAATGCAGAGATCTTCCCGGTCTTGTATGGGAAGTTATTGGACCGATTTTTGGCCAATCAACGTGCTGGATTTGGTTATTGGCCCTAGCAATTTGACTTGCCATGTAATAAATACCTTGTATGAGATTAATGTTTGCATAAATTTGAAATAAAATATGTTCTATTTTTCCGGAAATTCTTTTCATTTTCAAAAGCTGTGAAATAAATTCTATTTAGGTTACAAACATAAAAAGTAATCAAAATACGTGTTTTCTAATAATAAATAGCTAATAAGCTATGGAAATTTTGGTGGCAACACTAGAACACTTTGAAGGAAAATCGAAAAAAAATGGGTGGTCTATTTGATCCCTTCCCCCAGCCTTGCACGTTCGAAGGTTAATAATGGCAATAATACATTTTCTCTATAGCATTACTACTAAGCCTCATTAGCTAATAAACTCGAAGACTGTGATATTAAATTCGAAGGCTACTGCATTACCTAAAATAGTGATTCAAATTTTCTTTTTAGGCGATAATCAATTAATTTTCTGTTTTATGCCAAACCGGCCAACTTAATTTTTCAATATCAAAATATATTTCCCTGCTTGTAATTAATTAAAAAGTGCATATTCCAAGCTCAAATCATATCCTCTGCAAATTCGACTATCACGCCAAGATCTGAGCCGTCGAGCGATTAAACATTAGCCTCTGGCTAGGAAGAATGGGC
>JANCMA020416215.1:0-11083 GCA_024336925.2 Zoanthus solanderi
CTTCCCCCTTCCCCTCACGGCACTCTCCATGTAAACCGGCCGCCCTAAGAGTTAAAACTTAACCTTAAGCTTGCTAGAGCCATTTTAAAATTTTGTTTTATAGTTTCAAATTTAGCTTGAAGTCGTAAAAAACAATTTTGAAAGTGCAACTAACCCTTTTTCTTGTTTTTGTATTAAACTTTTTATCATACAATTTAAAAGTACTTCTGCAAAAACATTTTTGTTCTTGGTCAATTGTTCTTTTTTCCATAGTACTTTGAAATTTGAGAAGTTTCCTCCATCTTGGTTTATATGGCCGCGTACTGAAGGATACTGGGAATAGCCGTGAATGACGTAATAATTCTTATCCTAAATTTATCTAAAAAACTAAAAATTAAAACAACTAAGAATGAATGTTTAAACAAATTTGTTGAATGTTGTCAACTTCTGAATTGAAAAGCTATTAGGCAAAGCTTTCTGTTGCCAGTTGCGCCGTTCTAATTCGGAAATGACGTCATTTGCGGCTATATCCAGTGCCCTTTTTGACGCGGCCATGAACCAAGATGGAGGAAACTCTCTCGACTTTCAAAAATATAGATTGGACCAAAATCAAAAACGTTTTCGCAGAAATGCATAAAATTGTATGATAAATTGTTCAATAAAAAAAAACAAGAAAAAGGTTTAGTTGCAGTTTAAGCAGGTAAGACTTGAGTTAGCTAACTCAGAATTTATTTGGGTATAACCACCATTGGGCAACGGCATTTTAACTAGTGGTTTGTTAACTCTGAGTTAAGTCAATCAAAGTTATTAGTTAAAGACCACTCACTTTCAATATTATCGACTGACTTGAAGCAGCTCTTTCACTCATTTTAAAAAGGATACAGCTAAAAATAAAAGCATATTATCTTTGTTCTAGTGGAGTTGCTGCCATCATGTTTTACCTTAAAAAATCTTTTTCTTCCATTCTAAAACAAGCATTGATAAAAAAAATTAATTAAATTAATTTCTAGTAGGAGCTAACTTTATCTGTTAAACGGCAGTCTTGATCATGTGGCTCCTTGAGATTTGCAAGAAAAGATGAAAAACAACTTCAACCTTAAGATCTCTAATGCTGAATTTATCCCTGCCCACCCTTAGTTAGATCTTACGAGAGCTAAAATACCTTTCCCACTCCCCCTAACTACTAGTAAGTAAAGATAAAATTGATTGAACAAAAACGAATTTGTCTTACGTTTTGGAATTGATATGGTTTTATATCTTTCCATATAACCACTTCATCCCCAGTTAGGTCAAACTGCCCCAATGCCGACAGCATGGCTTCGCCTATAACAACGTTGCGCGACACAGCCTCGTTATGAATGACTAAAAACTGTAACATAAGCTGCTGTACTTCCATCAGTGTCAAACCGCTAATGATGAATAGCTCATTAAACGTTGGATTTAAGCTTTTCTCAATGACGTTTGTGCGGTGGTTGTGACGTCGAGTTGGTAACGCGTAGACTCTAACGTATGATGACGTAGTGTTTCGCCTCAGGTCTCTCGCGGGCAAATCGCGAGCTTGAATTATCTGTTGTCAAAGGAAAATGAATAGACCCACAAGGTTAAGCACGAGGTAGAGAGGGCAAGAAAGATGCGGGCCATGTAACATGAACGTGTTTTTGAATTTTTGATTCTAGAAACATAAATTTTGCTAAAACTTCATCAAGTTTGTTTGCTTAGATGTTTTTTTGAAACATACTCAATTTCCCTTAAGTTATTGGTAGAAAATAATCAGAACAGAACAAAACTAAACTTTTCATGTACGTGCCTCGACATAATATAACTGAGTTGAGAATGAAGTTTGTAAAACCTATGCAAGACAGGAGCACATACTGTAACGAGATAAAAACCTTAGCTTCGCTATGACTCTGATTTCTTACCTTGACAAACAAGTCACACGTAGTTCTCTTGTACTGAAGAGAGACATTCAGTCGTCCTAGTCCCGGCCCAGGAGATACAGCTGGTCCGACCTTGCCTTTGGTTTCTCTTCGACTGTGTATAACTTGTGCGGGAATATTGACCGGTATCTTAGGTGGAGAGCCCGCCAATTTACTATCTCTCCCCCCTGAAGCACCTTGATTTTGGCTACTCCTGCGTGGGGAGACTTCCCGGCGTGAAGAAAGCTCCCTTTCCGTACTTTCTCTCCTATCGCTGGAACCACTTCGGTCTGTGCTCCCTCTTCTTCCTGATAATCCCCTGTCGCTACTTCCCCGACGGCCCGGTGGCGGAGTTTTGAGTACTTTAGTGTCAACATCTCGGGCATGTCGACCCCGACTTCTCCCTGAATGTATCTGCGAGTCTGAATGACTTTGAATGTTTTGTTCAATTTCTACAAGTGGTTGAGTAGTTTCTATTCTATAACTCATGTCGTCCTTCGTTAGTGTGTCTATTCTAGTTATTGTGATTGTAGGCTTAATGGGAATTGGTCTTACAAATTCAAAAGATTTACTGTCTTTAGGTAACGATCTGGGCGACTTCAGTTCAGTTCCAGTCTTTTGCTCATATGTACTCTCTGAGCTATCCCCACTAGACGTACTCAACTGAAGCAAAGAAGATCGTCGTGGATGAGGCACACTAAGAGATTCCCCACCACTAGTCTTCTCGGGTTGACTGTTGACATCATCATTAGCAGTTCTATACGATCCCGACTCACCCTCGCTAAAAAATTGTTTGTCTTCTACTGGTGAGTTCTGTGTTGAAGTTGTGCCACTACTTGTTCTAGAGGAGTGTTGGACAAAACGTTGAACGATTCCCGGCATGAAGGGTGGAATAAACAAGTCTTGAGAAGACCGAGACTTCTCTTCCCTTCGCCATAAACGTGGCTCTGCATGCAACAGCTCATCCGGTCGATGACGTTTGCGCTTACAACAATAATAGGCCACGTACACAGAAATTAGTACAACCACGGGAATTCCTGTAGCGAGTCCAGCTACCAGAGCTAATGAAAAGGGATCAGAAATTCTATTATTAAAATTAATAATTAGGCTTGCTTTAGCTTAATAAGCCTAAATTGTTGGTAAGCCATTAGTTTTCCTGACAAGATGTGAAGATTTGATATCTTCTTTTTTCGTCTGACTCAGCTTTTCATCCTGGGATTTAATTAAGTGCTTTTAATTACTAAGATGAAAATTTTGTTTTAGCATAGATAATTGTTCATAGATAGTTTTATTTCTTCTTATTTTCTATTGATTCTGTTTTACACGCAAATACATTTTGGGCGGACGTGCTTGGCGCAATTAGTAACATTTCTGAACTTCCACAGTTTAATACCGGCTTTGCGGAGATTTGAATATTGGTGCGTCCTTCTTTTCTGTCTAAACTACCTCAGCTTTCCATCCTTCCGGAGTAGGTAAATGAATACCAGCTTCTGCTGGGAGCTAACCTGCGATGGGATTAGTGTCCAGTCCAGGGGGAGTCAAAGACTCTCATCCGCTTAACACTGCCAAAAACCCGGAGATAAGAGCCGGCTTCATGGGCCACTTGACTCGTAAAAGGTTTAGCAAATACATATCACGTTACTTCCGGCTTTCGCCTCAGGCAGTCAAAGTATTGTTACTTATTCCAATCACAATCTCGACTTATCACATACCTGAACTGTTACTAATTCCAATCAACATTACAACAGATTAAAAATTCCCGCGTTCACAGGTTCGCACGTTAAATCTGTAAAAGAATAAAATTTGAGTATTAAGTATTTGCGAGGAGCTTAAGGTTGTAATTAAGATTTATGGTATTGATAAAAACACTTTCAGTAGTAACGGCAATGGTTATATTAGAATAGTAACAGTAATAACGCCAATGGTAGTTGTAATAGTAATGGCAATATTTGTGATAATAGTATGCATAGTACAGTGAAACCATGAAGATGAGCCTCCATTTAACGATCGAAGTCCTTCATATAACGAAGCGAAATTTTCAGCCCCGCTAAAGTTCCAGTAAGGGAAAGAACCTCGATTTAACGAACCTCCATTTAAGGAAGTCCTTCATATAACGAAGCGAAGTTTTCAGCCCCGCTAAAGTTACAGTAAGGGAAAGAACCTCGATTTAACGAGCCTCCATTTAAGGAAGTCCTTCATATAACGAAGCGAAGTTTTCAGCCCCGCTAAAGTTCCAGTAAGGCAAAGAACCTCGCTTTAATGAACCCTCGCATTTCCTCGGTCCCGTAGCAGTTTGTTAAATTGAGGTTTCACTGTAGTAGAAATAGTAATGGTGGGAAGGCTGTTACTGTAAAATCTTGTCATTCGGTCACTATTTGAAAGAAGTTGAATGGAAAATTACATATGCTTGCCCATTTTTAAAAGTATCACAGAAATCAGAAAAAAAATTTAAGAGTTTATATGGTTTTGGGGGACGCTGTCTTAACATTACAAACGTTTGTATGGATTTTGAACCATGTTTCAAGGTCTATAATTTGGTCTCTGTTTATCTTAAAAGCATCAAACTTGGTCAAATGACAACTCTGAATGTGATCTTTCATGTGGTGATGTCAATTTATCGATTGGTTAAAATAAGAAACTCGCCCGAGTTCCCTTCTCAATTCCGGAATGGCCAATATGTCCAAACTAAGAATTCAAATTTCTTTCAACTGCTTGGTGTCATTGATAACATGTGAATTCATGAGAACATGAATGGCAGTCATGTTTTCATCTTTAGATTTGCATTTTTGTTCACCTTGTACATATAGCCGCGAGCATGTTTTGAGCATCTGTAAACAAAGCCATTGCAAAATGAGAAAAAAATTAAAAGGGCAAGCTGGTAGGCAACCCTTCTTTACTGAGTTTGAGAAAGTGTGTTGACGAAGTTGACGTTCTGGGGCCGGTTCTTCAAAACTTCGACTAACTTAATCCCGGGTTAAGACAAAATTCAAAGAGTAATTTTTTCATTAGTAAAGGCTTGTGATGCTTACAAAATACCGTTCAGTTTTACCAATCAAAAAAAACATGTTAACTCCGAAATTCCAGCCCAAAGCAAGCAAGGTAGGAAACAGGAACATGGATTAAAAAGTTTAACCCTGGATCAACACCAATCGGATTTTGAGGAACCTGGCCCTGTTGTTTAACGCGCGCCACTTAACGTTAATTTTCCCGCCTTCTGAACCAGTTCCCAGTTCCCTTTGGTGCTGACACTAATACATTAGGTCTTAGGCTCCTGGCCTGCACTAGGTGGTGAGTTACTCATCTCTAACCTCTACCGTATGTTTAACTTGACGATTGAACTTTTGACTGTATCGATTTCTTCATCATATTTTTTAACTGAAATGTTTAATCAGACTTTCAAGAAAAAAAAAACAAACATATTTTCCTATTTTCACCATAAAATACGTTTTAGTGCATGTAGTATTTTGTTGTTTTAGGCTTAAAACTCGGCTGGAAACTTTTCGAAAAAAAGCCCTTCAAATTTGTGTTCATAATTGTTTTTTGTTTTAAAACAGCTGTTATTGAATCTATACAAAGATTTGTTTTGTTGATGAATACATTGAAAGAAAAAGCTTATAGTAAAATGGACATTTATATCGAGGTAGTAGTTTGTCATGAATAAAAAGCAGCGCTGTTTTCTCTTCAATCGATACACTAAAATTTCTCTGATAAGTTTAAGAACTGAAGAAATAATAAACATTATACATGCAAGTTCGCCTATTCTGAAGAAGAGATTAGGAAATGCAGATTTGTAGGCGATTATCAAAAACCAAACACTAAACTAGTTGAATTGGTAGCAAAATCCAATGTATTTAAAAGTTATCAAAGATTGATATACGTTTCTATATTTTGTACATATTTAGCATATTTCAAATCACAAAAAATTGAACGAAACAAGTAAACAATCCTCTAATATTTAAGATCTAGCGAAAGAGAACAGCAAACTCTTTAAACTCTTACACAATGCTGCCATCTGCGACCAAAGCATATCGATTTGTATGGTAATTTTTATATCGATTAAAACCGCGTCATTTTTAAAGACATCAATGATTTTAAAAACTCTAGCTCTTTGACAACTATTTCATTCACTAAAATTTACAAAAAATTGTTCAACAAACTCCGTTAACTGTTAAGGACCAAAAATAATCCTTATCCCTAAACAAATTCATGGAAGCGAATAGAATACATAAAAGAAACTGTGTGGTCTTATTTGAAACGATTGTCCTTATGTCAAACGAAATGACATGTATAGCTGATATCGTTTCGCATGTAATACTATGAGTGCTCGACTTGTCTGCTGATTACTTATCGTTCAACGATTACTGTTAAAACAAAATAAAAATTACATGGATTACAAAAATTGCTTACTGCCGAGAGATTGGCGGTGCTTTGCTTCGTTGATTGTCATTCACTTGGACCAGATGGTTGCCTAATTTCGAAAATCGATTAGCTCTCCCAAACTCAGAAACTTGATGTACAGCGACAAATGATTGGCTGTTCAGTAGGCGATCGCTTTTTCAGTCATTTTTTAAAAAAATCTTAACGCCTGCAACTGAAGTTAAATAAAAAGCTTCGAGGCGGTTTTTCAATCCCTTCAGAGCTGAAATGGTTTAAAAAAGCAGCAAGTTTTGATCAAGGAAAGGCTTAAAAGAAACTCTTTGGCACTCACTTTGATTAATGAAATATTCATATCTTTATGGGATTTCAAAGTGATATGACAAGAGGAAATCCATATTTTCAGCCAATCAATCGATTCCTTGCCAACACAGAGATACTGATAAAACGATAACACGGAAACTTTATTCATTGATTGTAATTCTTTGTGATAAAAACCGGTTTCACACATACATAGATGACACGTGATTATGTCAAAGACAAAGCATATATTTATACAGATGAAAACAATTGTTAGAGAAGCGCGCGGACTTATTTACGGATTTGTTGGCAAATTTAATCAAAATTTCATTACTTTGAAACTCAATAAATTTGACTTCTTATGAATTAAAAGCACATGGTCTTGGTGTTTACGTGGTACGAAAAGGCTTGATGAATGGATGGCAGAGTTAATAAGATTTTAAAAACATATTTTCAATCATGGAAATGAAAGAAAACCAAAGTACTTATTCGATTTCTCATTTTGTCATTTTAAAGACCAGCTACAATTTCGAGTCTTCGTCAGACCTAGAACTATTTTGAAAAATTTGAAAGATGTCCAAATTTAAAACTAGTCACGGTTTATAAAAATTAGAGTGACTACAAAGCTGACAGTTGTTCAAAAAATATTTAAATCAAATAAGGATTTTAATCGAGGGTAGATTAGTGAAAACCCGCGCGAGACACAGCTTTTTGCCAGGCTATGAAGGCACGAAGAACGTGTTTTATTTCTTTTATAAAATTGCTATTTTCCTATTTTCCTACTTAACAAAGAGAAAGACGAGGTACGAAGCACGAATATGCATAGTTTTATTCTTTTATAAAACTTCAAATTCTCATAACTTGGAGACAGCTAATCATATCGCTTACTTCATTTTCGTGCTTCATAGCGCAATGAAAACACACTTGTTGACCAATCAAAACGCTCGTACTATCCAAATTATTTTATAAACATTAATGAAGTACACACTAATAATAAGGGGAAAATAAAAACTATTTGGCATCATTTATTATACATTCTTTACGGAAGTAAAATTGTACCATTGTCGAATAGTCACTAATCTTGCATATTTACACTTTAACTAACCACGAAAAATTTATTGAAATGCGCCGACGAGTAAAAATAACACACATATAGATTCTGACCGACGACAACAAAACAGTTTGAAAATAAATAATAATACATAGCCAGCCGCTAGAAGTTATGAAATTTCTGTTCGAGCTCCGAGTGTTGAAAAATATTTGGGAAAAGAAAAACTGTCTCTCCAAGCAGCCATGTAATATTCTATTTTTAGTATAATGGTAATGGTGTTTTATCTAAAACTAAAACATTCACCTGTATTCGTATTTTTTATGTTTTTACTTGTGAACATATAAAAATAATGTTTCAAATGTCCCGGATGTATGCGCGCGTCCTAGGCAAATTTTCCCGCCAGTCAGTCATGCCGCTTGTTTTTACAAAATATGGCGGCTCAGACAAGGTTTCAGATAACAGTTTGGAACATTTGTCTATACATAATTTTATCCAGCAGTTTTAGTGTTGTGTAACCTTTTATGCACATTTTAGTAGCGAATATTGCTATCTTTGCATTGAAATGAAATTGAAATTAAACGTACATGTTTTATTATAAAAATAAATTGCAAAAAATGTAATATATTCTACGGAGGATACAAATTAACTAAAGTTGTAGTTGTCATAGTTTGCATCAGTTTCACCGTCAATAAACAAAACGTTACATGTTGACTTGAAGATATGAATTTTATTTTCTCGTGTTAAAAACAGCATATTACGGTTTTCTGCGCTCCCTCGTAAAATATTGTTTTCACCACTCAAAAAATATTATATCTTCGCCCCAACGTGTAATATTCTCTATATCATATAAACTTTAATGAATTTGAGAAAAACAACGCCGTTATAGGCGTTAATGTTGCATCTAAAGGAGCTAGCAATTTTTTTATGAATCCATAGCAAGAGCGTCAGATTTTCGTGTGTGTTTCTTTGTTGTTTATATATGATTTGTATCATCATCGCCATTACTAGTAAGAAAACTGATCCTTCGCTACTTTGACGAAGATCCAACTGTCATGCAAAACGTTAGCTTTGTGCTTACCCTGCTTGGCAGAGGATTTTTTCCCTCTCTAAAGAGAAGGAAAAGAAACCTCTGCACGGATCTGCTTGATATTCTAGCGAGCATGCGTGAACGAAGGCTCAAATTTTGTCAGCGGATAAGAGTAGATGGCTCATAACAACCAAGCGGTTGTTCTACATTATATGTGCTAAAATTCAAACAGGTTATAACGGGTTTTAAACCAGTTTTGAGTTAATTTATTCGTCCAAACTTTTGAACGGCATCAAGCAGATCCGTGCAGAGGTTTCTTTTTCTTCTCTTTAGAGGGAAAAAAAACCTCTGCCAAGCAGGGTAGAAGAAAACTAGCAGTAGCAGTCGAAACGATGAATAAAAATCAGCCACAATGAATAAAAATCTATTTTATCACATTAACCTCACATATGGGCACAAAGCCCTAAGGTTGATTCGTCGACAAGAACGCTGCCAGCAAAAACTTGCCCGTTACTGCAACCACCTGACGTTCCTCACCAGATGTACTAAGAACCGAATCATCCCAAGAGACCAACGAATACGCCCACTAACATCCCTGCGACAGAAATTATCACAACAGTAGAATCAGCTATCAGACCACTCAACGCGGAACAAACCGAGACAGTCCGAAGAAACGTAAACGTTATACTCCAGAAGGCTGAACCTCCAAAGTCCAACATCACGAAGGAAATGCGAAATGCGCTAAAAAATCTTAAAGAAGACACCTCCATCATGATTCTACCAGCAGACAAAGGCTGTGCAAGTGTAATTCTTGACACCAAAACCTACCACTCCAAAATGGCAAAACTAATCGAGACCGGTCCGTACCAACTCCTGAACAAAGATCCAACAGACCGCCCGATCCGAAAAGCCACAGAAAAACTTCTACAACTACAAGTCCACAGCAGTTCTGCCATACATCAAAGGACTCTCCGAAACCCTCCGCCGTAACCTACAACAACAAGGAATACTTATTGTCTTCAAGTCAGACACTACGCTAATCTCAACTGGTTAAACCAAAAGATCCCGCTGACCCAAACCAGCAAGATGGCGTCGTCTACAAGATACCATGTGAATGCGGAAAAGTCTACATCGGGGAAACGGGACGACCGATACAAGAGAGGATAAAAGAACATGATAGAGATATACGACTCGCTCGAACCCAGAATTCCGCCGTCTCAGAACACGCCAACGAAACAGGACACAAGCCACTATGGAAAGAAGTGAAGTTTATTGACAGAGAAAAACACTGGTATACAAGGAAAGTGAAAGAGGCAATTCACATAAGACTCAACCCCAACAACATAAACAGGGATAACGGAGCAGAAATTCCGAAAGCTTGGATACCGACAATCAGAAAACACCAGAGCCAGCGATGCACGACAAACAAGCGGATGTCCGAGGAAAACGTAGAAAATGAAAACAACAGCCGGATCGAAATTAGCCAATCACAACAAAACACCGCCATACATAATGTTGTACCATACCATTCGACCCCATTGCCTGAAGAAGACTAGCAGTAGCAGTCGAAACGTCGCGAGCAATATTAAGGTGACTTATCGTGAGACAAAAGAAAAAATAGTTAATTTATTAACTAACAACCACGATGAACAAAAATCTATTTCATCACATTAAGCTCTCCTTTGTTTGCCACTCAAAAGTGGTTTCTTTTGATTCTTTATTTGTCTCCCTCCTTTCTGGGTCATGCATCTCCGTTGACAAAGACCCTGAAAAAGCCTTTACTCTTGGGCACTTTTGACCAAATTTTCTCTCTTATACTTAGTTTTTTTTATTAGACTTTTAGCGGCTTTGTCATGCAGCACAGTCTGCCATGTCTTGTTTTGTCGGAGACGTTTCCTTGAACTCGATCCCACATGGAAACCCAGCCAAAGTTTTTATTTAAGATATTTTCAATTTTTCTCGTGAACACTCCTTTACAACTGAGCTCTCAACTGTATGGAATCTATGTGAGTTTCCGATAACCTGGAAGCCATCTTCATCTCTGATAGCACCTAAAGCATTACTTAAAAAACTTACTAAAATTTGCAGAAAAACGGCAGGAAAAAGGAAACATACACGTCTCTGTATTTAGCCTTTTGGCAGGATTTTTTTTAGGCTGAAATAATAAAAAATACATTATGGATTACTAAGCTATCTAAAATTTTCCGAGATATCTTAGAAAAAAGTAAACATCTTTGTAAGTCTGCAAAACAGGGCTTTTTGAAAGTGTTAACGAACTTTTGAAACACCCTGTCTTCAATCCGCGATGTTTACCACTTTACAGTGTTCTCCTTGCATTTTACTATTTAACCCTTTGACTTACACAGATGCCTGAAGCGCCCGTAAAATATGGTACTCAGTTAAAAAATCAAATCTTCCTTAAACAAGAAAACCATG
>JANCMA020416319.1:0-11083 GCA_024336925.2 Zoanthus solanderi
CGGTCATGCCTCAGCAGGCGCATGCGCACGGGGTTTTTAGGTTGAGGCGCCATCTTGCTCAGAGACTAGACTCTTCAGTAGTAATAGTAGTAGTAGTAGTAGTAGTAATAATAATAATAGTAGTAGAAGAAGTAGTAATAGTAGTAGTAGTAGTAGTAGTAATAATAATAGTAGTAGTAATAATAGTAGTAGAAGAAGTAGTAATAGTAGTAGTAGTAGTAGTAGTAGTAGTAATAATAATAGTAGTAATAATAGTAGTAGTAGTAGTAGTAATAGTAGTAGTAGTAGTAGTAGTAATAGTAGCAGTAGTAGCAGTAACAGTAGTTGTTGTTGTTGTTGGAGTAGTAGTATTGTTAGTTCTACTTAAATTTTTTTTATGAACTGTTCAGCGAAGTATCATTGTAAGCTGGTTCTCTCTCCCATATAGGTCCAACATTAAAGATACGAAGGCCGATCGTCAGCAAGATGTACAAAGAGAAAATCGACGCTTTTTATCAAGACTGGTGAAAAAATCTTTAAAGCAATCGGTCGTGAAATGCGCCTCACTCCAGTCAGTTTATGTACAATATAACTTGGGACAGTTGATTTGTAATATTAAACGTGTTTTTATGGTAGAGGACAGATTATATAATTAGTGTATACAAGGACAAAGGTTGTTTTATATGCTGGGAAAATTATTGAAACAACAAAACTAAATATTACTTTGAAAGAATGAGCCTGTCTTTGGAGTTGTTTTCATGGAAGAGGATTAAAATTTTGTTTCTACACGGGTTGTACCAGACTTTTATCATTCCGATTTTGGATACGAATAAAACTCTCTTTCAGGTATGAAATTTTCTTCTTGTGAATTGAAAATGAATTCTGTTCCGAAAGGAAAACGGCATGGGAAATCGTGAAAGCGCATGGTTTTCAACTTTTGCGAGAGAAAAAAATTTCCAACCTTAACTGAATTGGTCGAGTTTTGTCATCTGAATGTGTGCAATAAAAACTTCATTCTACAACGAAACTTGTTCAGATATGAAACACATTCTGGTACCATGAAAACCATTCCTAAGTCTACTTGATTCCTGTTTGCATGTGTGAGGGATTAAGTGTGCTCATGTGCATGTACAGAAATTGTAACAAGAAGTATAATGAATACGATAACGACATTTGAAACTAAAAAAATATAATCTATTGGTTGAAAATTTTGTGGGTAACGAAATGTTTTTACGGGATTATAAAGCTTGCAAACATTCCCAGGTTCTGAGGAAGTTATTCATCTGCAGCTGCCAGTGAGTAAGTTTTCGAAACCTGGGGTTGATTAATCTCAAGCAAATGTATATTCTCCTAATATTATTCCTAGATCGATAGAGTAGTCTCATAACTTGGAGATAATTACTGTTCAAAACTTAATTTTTGTTATCCGGTTTTAAACCGCTCGACTCATTGGTCATTAGGGTCGTTTAGCAACGAGAACGGGAACGCGAACGATGACGGTTCAAAAAAATCACATTTTCAGCTTTTTACTTTTTTGTGTGATTCATAAGCGTTTTTTTTTTCCGCCTTAAATTTGTGAGCAGAAAGCGATTATATATTTCTCCATGAAGCTAAACAAATACTAAGACGTATCTTTTGTCTAAGTCCTTGCAGTTCTGACAACTTAAAAACGGTTTTTTCACGTTCTGATTTTAGCAACTTAGTGTATGTGCTCAGCCCAATGCATTTCATCTTGCAGTTATTGTATTTACTATTGTTCTTTGCCGTTGTTGACTGTGTCGCCGTTCTCTTTGCCAAAGGTCCCTAATAGGACCGTGAGACAATAGATAAACATCCGAATGATAGTAGGAAAGATTACTTTTAAAAGAGTGTTTCCTGCTAAAGTTGCGCCCTTTCTCCGCCGGGTAGAAACGTCTGTGTTATGTGTAGTTTTTTAAGCGCAGATTGAGAACTAATTTAACTCATTTTTTGTTGTGTTTCTTTGTAGCTAAAAAGGAAAAAAAAGGCCACTCCTAGGAATGATTTGCATGCCCTGTTTAAATAAAAACTTTGTTTGAATTCGATATTGATAGTCTAAGAAATATAAAATAGCGAGGAATTTCTACAAAAATCATGTAAATGAGAATTACCATAAAACGTTTTTAACTTCAGTAATTATAACGCTATCGTAAAATTTGTCTTGGTCTTGTCTTTGCGAGCGCCCATTGTGTGATTTGAGATAACTTAGCTTGCTTCATTTGATAATTGTATCATGGCCTCGAAAATTACAAAAGAAAGTGCTCTTGAAAATTTCGCAGCAAGGTTGGGTTAAGTTGGGTTGTTCAAAGATGGGTTAAATTTAACCCTGGGTTAAGCTAAAATTGCAGCAGCTATTGTTTCTCTAAGGAAATGATGACAGATCTTATATAAAATACTTTTCAGGTTTTCACAGGAAAAAAACTTGTAAATCCCCAATTTACAGATGAAATGCATCTCTTGGTCTAAAAAAGAGAGCAGAGATGTTGGCTGTAAATTTGTCAATGACGTTAAAATTACTTCACGAGAAGCCATACTAATATCCCGTGATTTAAGCTTTAAATAATTGATATTCCTTAATACCACATATCGTAAAGGGAGGGTAGAGCTTTTGATTAAAGAAATGGATAACTATGCTAAGATATATTTTGTACACGTCAGGGACGTAGCCGGGGGGTTCTAGAGTTGTGGAAGCCCCCTATCGCACCTCGGAAGCTGTCTTTCCCTTTTGATAATTAGTGCTCTTTTGTTTTTCGTGAGATAATAAGCACTGGACGGGCTTCCTGTGGTTAGACTAATGCCTGCCAACAAAAAGCCCGCGAAATTGACCGAACAAAGCTCCATTCATCGCTAGATTTTATTAGATTTTCAGAGTGTGAACGGTCGTTTAGGACCCTACGCAGGTTGAAGACCTGAGGGCAACCATGTCAAGCGAGCGATACGGTTGGGTGTTGCCCTAATGAACATACATTATCGCCGCGGAGAATCAATATTGATGTAGTCATAGAAACATTTGCTCAAAAACATCCAAGGCGTTTTCTTTTAGCCAATATCCTTGCTGGTCAATTGAAACTTAAAAATTCTAAAGATTCTATAACAAGCACATTTTAGTCTTTAATAAATCATTGAAAAAAGGTTTTTTTGACTCCTTGCATCGCTTTTAATTTAAAACGGAAAGAAGCAATCCACTGTGTCAATTTTTATGCGACCTCACTGTGATACTTGTCACTGACCAAACAGCTTTTTTTTATGATTTGAACTTCCCCCCCACCCCACCCACTTCCTTCTCTCTTAAAGATGCTGGCTGAGCCCCTGAACTTTCAGTATGGGGTGCATTGTATTATGTATAGAATTAAAAAATCTTTGAAATCTGAGTCCGCGACCTTGATGGTTTGCCGTTAGAAATTTCGAATGATAATCACAATGATGTAATGAAGTTAACTGTACGCGGATGACTTGGTTCTGACGAGTGAAACGATGGAATGACTGAGGGAGAAGTTCTGGAAATGGAAGGAGAGCAAAGGGCTGAAGGTGAACCTCGGAAAGACAAAACCGGTAGTGAGTGGGGCAGAAGGTGAAGTGTCTGTAAGTAAGGCAGATCCATGTGGTATTTGTCAGAAGCTAGTGATGGCAAATTCAGTGTTGTGCAGGAAATGGATCCACGGAAGATGCACAAAAGTAAAGAGGGTGACCCCGAGGTTGGAAAAAGATTTTGTGTGTGGAAGATGCAAGAAGCAAGTTGATGGATTAGTAGAATCGGTGGAGGAGTTAAGTGAAGAGGTGGAAACAATGAGAGGTTTCTGTTATTTGGGAAATAGGGTGAATGCAAGTGGTGTTTGCGAGGCAGCTGTGACAGCAAGAGCAAGAATTGAGTGGGTGAAGTTTAAGGAATGCCGGAGAGTTGCTGAACTCAAATAGCGCGGTTCTCGCTTAAGACAAAAGGAATGGTTTATCGGAGTTGTGCAAGATCGGCAATGTTATATGGGAGTGAGACATGGTGTTTGAGGGAAAATGAAATGGCAATTTTGAGAAGGACCGAGAGAGCTATTGTGAGAGCAATGCGTGGTGTAAAACTGATGGAGAAAAAGAGGAGTAGAGAGGATTTGGGGGTTCCAGGCCAAAAACGTTTTTTAATGTAAATTCTCGTTAATTTCGATGTAGAAAAATTTTAAGTGTAAATTCCTGTCAATTTTGACGTATCACGCTAAAATATTTGCGCGCATGCGCAAAATACATAAAATATACACAAAAAATACGCAAATGCTTGGTCATATGACAAAATATTGTGTCATTTGTAAAAATCAAAATAATTGAATTAAAAAAAAGTATAAGTATAATATATATCAAACTATCTATCTATGGAAAAACTAACTCTAGTAAAAGCACGTTGTAGATCCTCGATGGTGAACATCCCTCGGTTAAAACCAAATAGTTCAACCAGACCATCATCGCTAACTCTATAGATTTTCTGTTGTTCTGTTATCTTAACAAAAGGTTTTCTGACGCAAATATCCCAGTCATGGATCTCCTTGGTATATTCACATGTTCACTGATGACGCTGTCATTCGGTTTGGAGATGGTGAATGTTTTGTGAAGGAGAATGTTCTCATAGAAGAAACCTTTCCCAGATTGGTACGAAGCTCTTGCTCGAGATGGCTTGGTACTCCAACTCCAAGTTCGTAATGGTGTAATTCGGAGCTTTGGTGACATCAGAGTAGATGACAATGTCAGCCACAGGAGCGAATGTCAACTCAAATTGAAGATGATTCGGTAAAGCTTTTGGGTAGAAGACACCAAGCTCATTCAGAACCGAATTATCCAATGGGATGCGGTACTTGGTGTTATGCACAGCTGCGAGCGCCACCTCGCCAGCATCTGTGGTGACTTTGTCACCTGCATTGGTGCGGAGTTTCCGCATGTTTGTCGATGAGATACCTTGCTTCAATCGATCTTCCCTTTCTTCCTTGGTGAGGAATAGATCATTGTAAGTCTGGAGTAGATCATATCTTTGAGTATCTTGCAAAATCTCATGATCACCTCCGAATTTCACCTTCAGACTCGTCACCAAGTTTTGGCCAACGTTGTTCACGAGAGTATTATTCGCGTGACCTGCGACATTTAGATTGAATAGAAGTGCAACACTGCCTTGAACGATGACGATGCCCTCTACGAGTTTTGGTGTGTTAACGTACAATGTTTCACCAGGGTTCACAGAAGATGGGTTCAGTGTGATCCGATCCAAAGTTGCTTCGGCTTTCAAACCAAAAGCTTCTCGTGGGTTCCTGTTTAGATTGAGTATTTCCGAGATAGCCTGACTCATGGTATTTTAGAGTGAAGCGTTGGTAACTTTAAAATCGTTTTAGAGATGGAAAACAACCTATCGAAGATTTTTTACAGCGAAAAAGGTTACTGGAAAGGTAGCGAAGCTGTGACGAAATTGTCGGTGGCTGCAAAAGTTTCTAAAGATGTGAGTAGAAAAAGGCTTGAGAAGCAAGCTTTGTGGCAGATTTATTTGCTGTCTCCGAAGTACATACCGAGACCACATTGGGTTGTTGATAAACCGAACTACATTCATCAGGCAGCTTTGTTGTTTTTACCTAGTGATCATGGAGACATGATATGCTTTGGTAGTGGTGATATTGCTTCGAGATATATTGACGCTGAACCATTATCTAGTTAAAATTCTTCTCGAGTTGCCAAAGCGTTTGAAAGGATCTAATCGAGGAAGAAGTTGAAATTTACACATACTTTGATCGTTGATCCTGGGAAAGAGTTCATGGGTGATGCCACCAAGTTGGTGGAAACACACGGAGTACGTATTCAAAGAATCGAAGCGAAGCTAAAAATCATAGAGCACAAGCCTTGGTGGAAAGAGTAAATAGAACATTGTCTGAGAAATTATTCAGTCATTAATACGCTCAAGAGATGTTAATGGATGAAGGTGAGAGGAGTAGGGTTTGGGTGAATAGGTTGCGAGGTGTACTGAAGTCGATGAATGGTGAGACGAAGCGTGTGACAGGAAAATAACCTGTTGAGGCTTTAGGTTTGAAAGAAGTTGGTGTGAGTAAGATAAATTACAAACGACTTGTTGGACATGATGAACTGATACTTCCCCCTAGTGTACAAGTAAGATATTTACTTGCTCCAGGAGAATACGAAGGAGGTGATGCACGACGTGCTACAGATCCCATATGGAGTTTAAGGATTTTTGGTTTTAAAGAACTGTGGTGGAAAATAACCAACCTGTGTTGTATTACCTAGATAGAAGTCAAGGCTCGCCAAAACGATCGTTTGTCAGAGACGAACTTCAAGTAGTTCCCGAAGATACAGAGTTACCTCCAGACTTCGTTCTGAAATGACCATGTGGATGCGATCTTCGCGGATAGTCCGCTTGTCATCCTCATGGGATAATGCCACCTTATTTACAGTCTCAGTGTAAACGTTATGTTCATAACATCGTATGATATTCATCCTTCTATCATGTATATTTTGATTGAAAAGACAATCTTTGTAATCATCTAAAGTTATGTTGTTCTTCGCGACTCCTTTGGCGGTACCCTTGCACTTCTTCTCTTCTTCTTGTCCTTCATCCATCTTGTATGTGTATAATTTAGCTCGTAAACCAACAAACGCATCGATTTGTTTACCTATGACCTCATCTTTGAACATATCGAGAACTTTCTTGTTAACACCAGTCGGAATGCCTGATGGATGATCGGTTGGGTATTCACAGGTGTCAAACATCTCTCTTACATCGGGAGAAATGTCCTTGTATACATCATCAGTTCTGATAAGATACATCAAACTGTCTGTATCAAAGCTTGGCTTTTTCACTATACTTTTGCTTAATGTAGCCTTAGTGGAATTTGTACATCAGAGTCTTAGAAAGATCGAGAATGGACATACCTAGGTAAACAGGTTTGTTCATAGTTAACTTCTTCTTTTTCACATGAATCGCAATAAGATTCTCGCTGAAGATTTTCCTATCTTCGTATTTTGGTTCAGATATAAACTTCCTAGCTTTTGCTTCACTGCTTACCAATTCTATGTTGACTCTGTTTTTGATGTTCTCCATCGCCTTACCGAACACAGAGTTATTCATCAATTTGAAGAAATTGCGGCTTTTGTACGTAGCTTGGTATTCAAATCTATATAAGGCTTCAGCCATTCAGACTCTTCGAAGGTTATTCCTCGATGAATTTTGGTGACTTCCAGTCCGAGCTCCACGCATTGTTTCAGAGCTTGGTGATGAATCACATACTTTTCCTTGTCTCGCAAGTTTGGTATCAATTTGTCGACACAACCTGCATCCAGTCTCTCCGGAGCGAGTGGATAGTCATTGTGCAAGTCGTGAAGGTGGTCGGGATAATGGAGGTCAACTTCAAGGATGCATGGAAGATTTCGCCAATTCTTGAGCTCCTTTTCTGTCATCCATCTGAAACCATGAGTGGGAAGCTTCTTACACATAGCCTATTCGTATAAATTGTTGGCTTCAAAATATGTGATGTAATCCAATGGACGGTTTGAATGAGGTTTCTTCAAATACAGCAAATGTAAAATACCACAAATGCAATATGTCGCAAATGCAAAATACCACAAATGCCAAATGCCGCAAATGCAAAATGCCGCAAAGAGATTGCTGATGACAAAATAAGCGATGTAATCCGATTGATGATTTACGTTATACTTCTTCATGTATTTGTTGTTGGCCTTTGCATACCGCGTGGTGATCATGGATATACCGCGTGGTGATCATGGATATACCGCGTGGTGATCATGGATATACCGCGTGGTGATCATAGATATACCGCGTGGTGAACATGGATATACCGCGTGGTGAACATGGATATACCGCCTCGAATGCCTTTCTCAACCATCATCGGCATGTCATAATCAGTCAAAAGTTCGAGGTTAACTTTCGTCAACTTCAGCATAGCATCCCAGGATAGTCCTGGTGCTGTATAGTACCAGGCTGGGTCTAATTTATAGAGTTGGCTGCAAACGTCTGAAATTTTCGAAGACATCAGCCAATAGAATGACATCAGACTCGAGGTATAAGCCGTGATAAGCCTTCATAGTTTTAATTTTGAAGGTTTTCCACACTCTTTGTGCATGTTTGTATTCTTCTTCTGATACGTCTTTGTTGTAGAGTGTTGAGAAGAACGCTTCTTTCGGTGGTAGATTGGTTTCTTTGCGTTTTTCAAAGCTATCGAACCAATCATAAGGGAATACTCCTTTTTGGAGTAATAACTCGAATTGCTCATCAGTGTATTTTAGAGTTCACAGAGTGCTTCCATATTCTTGAAGGACGTCCTTGGTAAATTTTTCACTAAATCATCAAGAGAAGATAACGTGAATTTATAACCTTCGATGAATCGTAATTCACGCTTAACTTCTTTAGTCTCCCCCTCTTTATTTTTGAAGGTGCCTACCAGAATATTTTTACTGAATGAAATGTACTTCTCCTCAGTTTTCGGTATACACTCGAGAGATTGTGAAATATCACTGGGATGAACTTTGGAATCTTGAAATCCATATTACAATTACGGTGAGCTGCACCTCTATATTCCCCTGTGAAGTGACAATGATCCCACACTTTATCTTCTCCAAGAATACCCTCACAAATGTGGCAGAGGGTTGCTTTTGCGTAAGCTTAGGAATCCCACGATGTCTTATTGGGGTACTTCTTATTAGCTGGAACCTTTTTATATAAATCTCTGACGTCATTCTCTAGTAAATCAACGAACTCTTGTGCAATATCATGGTTGGATGATTTGATTGTGCGACGTACAAGTTTGGGTCTATAAAGTTTGTCATTGAAACATTTCATAAAATAACAGAATCCTGATTGTTTGTGCTGTTGGTATTTATCAGTGTAGCTCTTTTTCGTAGGATCAATCTCGAGTATCTTTTCAGTGATACATTCAAAATCAGCATAGACAACGTACGGCACTCTCATCTTTTGGATTTGATTCTTGAAGTAAATATTTGAACCTTCTTCAGGCATTTCAATCCTCACTGATTCATTCTTGTAGCATAATTCACGATGCGCATCCAACGATTTTTTAGAATGCATACATCTTACGCATGCTCTGCAAAGGTGTTTCTTTTCCTTATGTTTGCCTGCTTGTAAGAAGCTCAATTTTTGGATATCTTTGATCCAGCAGTAGTGTTTCGTATCTTCATTCTTGATGTATAATAAATCTATTTTCTTCTTATTGGGATCATCTCTAGCAGGTCTTATTGGATAAACCTAGCCGTTTTTTCATCCAAATTTCCATATTTCATAATCTGGGTTGTTCTTCTCGAAGGCTTTTATCCAATTAAAAGGTGTTGGGAAAGTTATTTCAGTCTAATCGAAATTCTTGGCATAATCATCCGTTTGTTCAGCCTCTCAGGATGACTCTTTTGTGTATACACCGCAGAGGTTATTGACCATTTGAAGCATTCGTTATCAACCTTGTTCTGCACGTTTATTGTTGCACACTTATTTTTCAGCTTATCTGGTAGTTCGATAAATGAGCTTCCAGCCATTGGTTCAAAGGTATCTATATTAATATCGTACCACATCACCTCCTCAAAAACCCAAGGAGTATTTCGAGATTGGAACTTCTCTGTATTTTCTAACTGACGTCTTCTCATTTCATCAAACATTGCAGATAGATCAGTTGCTTCTGTTACCTCATACACACGAGAATGTGCATAACAATAATTCGTATCTATAATATCACCAGTGGCTTGATCTTTCAAGTGGAATTTAGATGTTAAGATTGTTTTAATCTTCCAAGATCCCTCTCTTAATTTTTCTTCCCAAAAACGAATGACTCTGTTTTTGATAGTTCGAAGATAGATCGTAGGATCATATCCTCTCAAACCGTTTATTCTATGTGTACTTAGATAACCATTCAGCGCTGTTTCTTGTTCTCTAGGTTCTAAATCATCAGAATCATCTTGATAATCCAAAGCATCTTTGTATTCAGAATCAGAATCAGAATCAGGTTCGAATATACGATGCAGTCGCTCATTCAAAAATTCGGCTTTTCTACTCATAGTCTCTCTGATATTTTCTGGAACGAACATTTTCACTGGTTGATAAGCCTTATTTGCAACATTTTTTTAATGATTGAAACCAGGAATTTCGAGTTGGGTTGACAGGTTCGGGAATTGGTAGATTGACCTCAGGTATCGACTCATTTTGACGTGGTCTTAGACTGGTAGTTCTTGGCGGTGGTTGTGGTGGTCTACGAGGTCTTATTGATGGTGGAGGACGAGGAGGAGCTTGTCGACGAGGTCTTGGGATAGGACGTATTGGTGCAGGCGGTGGTGGTAGTGGTGGCTGTGGCGGTCTTATTGATGGTGAAGGAGCTTGTCGGTGAGGTCTTTGGATAGGACGTATTGGTGGAGGTGGTGGTGGGAGTGGAAGTTTTGCCTTCCTTTGATCATGCATAGCCTTGAAAATTTGTGTGCTGGTCATGTTTGCATAATTTCGGATGCCCTGCCTTCTAGCTAGGGATTCCAACGTTTTTCTTTTCTTATTGTCCATATTTTGTGTAGTCGTAGATTTGCTTTTAAGTTATTGATCTTCGACAGCACGTAATGCCTCAATTAGTTGAGCTTTGCGTAATTTATAATAACCCTTGATGTTACGCTCTTTGGCGAGAGCTTTCAACAGTACAACTTTTAGTTTTTCCATAGATAGATAGTTTGATATATATTATAATTATATATATTTTTTAATTCAATTTTTTTGATTTTTACAAATGACACAATATTTTGTCATATGACCAAGTATTTGCGTATTTTGTATTTTGCGCATGCGCGCAAATATTTTATGTATTTTGCGCATGCGCGCAAATATTTTAGCGTGATACGTCAAAATTGACAGGAATTTACGCTTAAAATTCTTTTACATCGAAATTAACGAGAATTTACATTAAAAACGTTTTTGGCCTGGAACCCCCAAATCCTATCTACTAGAGGACAGTGGACCTAATGGAGATGTTGGGATTGAAAGAAACAGTGGTTCAGATGGCAAAGGCGAATGGAGTGAGATGGTACGGGCATGTGTTAAGGAGGGATGATGGCCATG
>JANCMA020416425.1:0-11083 GCA_024336925.2 Zoanthus solanderi
CACGAATTTCACATTTGAGCTATAAAGCGCACCTGATAGAATTGTTATTGCTTCTCTTGGATTTCAAATACAGCAAAGGAGGGTTGACAACCTAATCTTAATTAGTAATTATATTTTGAAAGCAGTTTTGATGAAATAAATTTAAGCTTTTGATATGTTACTAATGATATTACTTTTCTTAAGAAGGCCATTCCTTCAGGTACAATAACAGCAGTAAAAACACAATGATATTGATATGTAGGTAATTAATTTTAAGTACTATATTCTATTAAATATACTTGTAGCCATAAAAATCTGACACTGAGGATGACAACAAGTAAAGTTTAATTCATTTAAATGTATAGACGAATCTTTGTTGACGTCATGTTTACAATCTGCTTCATTAGTTTACAACTTTAGGTAGCGAATGAACAAGATAAATACAATTTTAGTCTAAAACTTGAAAAAGCTTGCCAAGCGAATAAAGATATGATATTTTTTACTCTATGCAAGCAGTTTCTAAAAGGATATTGCAGTTTCAAAATACTCAAAACAGCTGGGGAACAAAACCGTTAATTTATAACCATACATTCTCTGTATAATTTCCATTAGATAACAGGAACAATGTTTAGCTTATCGCTATCATTATCATATTTTCAAAAGAAGTTTATTTTACGAAACACTCTCAATAAATAATACAGTGCTTCAGTTTTTGTAACCTTATTAGAAACTGGCGCTTATAAAATTATGTTAACGAAGGAAAAGATGTAAACAAATATTTGCCTATACGTACCTTAACACATCTTCTGGTTTTTGCAAAAACCACATTATTTAATCCTCATTAGTTTTTTTTTTTTTTTTTTTTCTCCCCCTGGTCCCAGTTATTCAAAAGCCCATGGTTAGATTTTTAACCTATGGTTTTGTTCCTAGCCTTTCAATCAGAATTGAGCTGTAAATTTGAGGTTAACAAGTTTGTCCTAGAAAAATCTGAGAATTTTTTTATAAGAACCGTAATCTTTTTCTGAGAGAAGCAATTGCTACTGTAATTTTAGTTTAACCCAGGGTTAAACTTAACCCAGCTTTGAACAACCCAGTCCCATGAGATTAGCCCCCAGCAGCTGAGACAATTGGAATACTTTGGGTTTCCAGTTTAAATAAGTAACAGCAACAACTTTATTGATGTAAGCAGTAGATGGGAAAAAATTGATGATGGTGATGATGATAATTGTTGATGTGATGATGATGGTGGTCTTGATGTGACCTCCTTTTGGCATCATTTTACTAATAATTTTTGTTCGAATAACACACCCTTGTTTAGTATTGATGTAGTAGGAGCTGAGGACACAAACATTTTAGCAAATTCTTAGACTTACCTCGGTGGGTTTTTCCCTTAATTAGCTTGTGCTGGTCAACTATTGAAATTTATATCAGAATAACTTCTTTCTCATCATTTCATATTTTTACTGCGATCTCAACATGTACTTGATTCACTGCAGCACTT
Organism: Zoanthus solanderi; assembly: GCA_024336925.2. Taxonomy (NCBI): domain Eukaryota; kingdom Metazoa; phylum Cnidaria; class Anthozoa; order Zoantharia; family Zoanthidae; genus Zoanthus; species Zoanthus solanderi. Next base: position 1,481 of record JANCMA020416425.1, read on the forward strand.
TTTGTTTTCTTCCGAGTGTTTTACTATCATACCGTTGATGAAGCGAGCACTAGGTTTAGACTTAAAAACAAAGAAGCGCCATATTATCACCTCTTATATATCTCTGTTTAGTATAAATCTATTCACTATTGCAAATACTGCAATCTTGTGGATACCTTACTCGCTATCTATCAGGTGATAGAAAGCGTCTGTGGGATGTCAACAAGTAATTCAATATGGCGACCCTATCCCACTTTTCGGATGTTTTGGAAGTGGAACTAAAAGCTCATATTCAGAAAACAGCCCCAGAGAAAACTAATATAGCAGCAAAATGTGATATTAAAATTTTCAAAGGTAAGGAAAATGACTTTGAAGTATCAATTGAATTTTGACAGTTTCACATGACAATAGTCGCATTCTGTAAATATAGAAACAAATGAGAATTGGTCAATTTAAAATACTATCGTTGCTCTGTTTCCTCTTCAGAGTGTTTTACTAATTAAAACAATTAGAATACTGGCTCTTAATTTCTATCACCAATCGATAGAAATTGCAGTCTTGTATTCTAATTATTAAATAGATCAGGACGTGTTTATTTATCTTATTATTAGTAATAGTAAGTAACCTACATACTTTTATAAGTAGATCAAGTCAGTACTTGTCTTACAATGGCAGTCAACTATCATCGTCTTCATCATCATCATCATCCAGTTTTGATCCGGGTTTATCCCGTGAACGGGTTGGACTCAAACAGCAATCTCTCTAACTCCGACTCTCCATCTCGTTCGATTTAAGGCATCCTCCTTCTCCAAACCAACACTCTTGCTCTCCTTCGCCACTTGCATCTTCCAGGTCTTCTTCTTGCATTTTGCTCGCTTCCTCTGGCCCTTCACTTCAAACTTCAACACTTTTCTCAAAACATGCCTATCATCCCTCCTCAACACATGCCCGTACCATCTCACTCCATTCGCCTAAGTTGCCATCTGAACCACTGTTTCCTTCAATGCCAACATCTCCATTAGGTCCTCTGTTTCTCCATCAGTTTTGCACCACACATTGCTCTCTCGGTCCATTTCAAATAGCCATTTCATTTTCCCTCAAACACCATATCTTACTCCCCTACAACATCGCCGATCTTACACAACTCCGATAAACCATTCCTTTCATCTTAAGCGAGAACCTTTTTGATTTCAGCAACTCCCTGCATTCCTTGAACTACTAAAACATTTAATTGTCTTAAAAGTTATTAACTTTTTGTTTGTTTTTCGTGAATACAGATTCAGGAAGCTACACATGGAAAGTTGTTAGTCATGGTCATAACTGGCTGAAGTGTGTGTCCAAACGTTCTGGTATGCCAGTTTGGGTTGTGTTTGCGACACTTCTTCTTTCTTCCGTCTTTCTATTGTGGCTTTGTTGTGCCTCTACAGACACTGCTCCGAAACACCGTGAAAAGGTAAGTATTAAAATCCACTGTATCAGTGGCAATGCTTTGGAGAAACCAAATATGATAGCGACATAATATGAAGCGCATGAAACGAACTCTGATTGTTATTAGTAGAAATCTACTCACTATCTATCGCAAATACTGCAATCTGATTGGTTACCGTATTCACTATCTATCAGGTGATAGATAGCGTCTCCGGGATGAAAACAAGTAACTCAATATGGCGGCCTTCTGCTTTTCAGAAGATGTTTCGGAAGAGGAATTAAACACTCTTATTTAAAAAGCAGTTCCAGAGAAATCTAAAATAGCAAAAAAATATGGTCTAAAAACTCTCAAAGGTTAGAAAAAAAAAAGAATTTAAAGTATCAATTTGACAGTTTCACTCGACAAATAGTCGCTGGTGTATAATTTCTTTTGTTTCTTCTTCATAGATTTCTACTAAAATAATTAGAATACTCGCTCTCAATTTCTGTCGATTGGTGATAGAAATTTCGAGCTCGTATTCTACTTGTTGATTGGTTAAAAGTTCTTGCAATCAGTGTCATCTGGTATTGAAAAGTTATTGAGTATGACACCCATTAAGGAAATATAGTATTTACTAAGTGTTGATATTTTATTTTCTTCCTTTCTTATGAAAGTCACCTCATTCCATTTCCACTGTCCTTCCTCCAGGCACAAACTTTAATGCACTATTAACTACTTGTTCTTCCCTATTTGTAATGTGTACATTTTGAATAAAATCTTTATTTTATCAAATATTTTCAGGAACTTTTATTGGACGACTTGCTGTTCCTTGATGAGCCATTACATCTAAAGAAGAAACCTCTGATTAAATGTGATGAAAATGAAGATGCAGAACCTCTTCCAATGAAAGTCAATATTGATGCCACCCTGATTTAAATGCAATCAGATGGAGGCTTTTTTCTTTGCCCTTGTCAATTTTGTCAAACTTTTTGAGAACTGCTTAAGCTAGCGTGGCAAAGGCCTTTCTTGTTTTTCTCCTCTACAAAAAAGAAAATAAACTTTGGTATTTCTATTGGTATTCAGTTGAGCATTCACAAACAGAACTTCTAATTTTTATAAATTTTATCCTTCCTTCCATCATAATTTTATATAATATCAACACACTTGACTTGTTTAGATGGTGAGCAGGTATTCTGCATCGTCGGGCAAGCGCAAGAATTTAATCTGATTATAACGAATCGGTTTTTAAATTGTTAGTCAAAGAGGTTTCTTTTTCTTTTTTTAGAGCCGGATAAAAACTTTAAAAAAAAAACTTTACCAGGCATGGTAAATGTTTGTATATTAGGTAGTTGTGGGGATTGTACATAGAAACTGCTAAGGATAATTTAAAAGGCATATCAACGGTTAGTTAATTTAATATTTGTTTTAATTCATAAGGTTTTTCTAAGGAAACATCAGTTTTGGTAATAGATACAGTAATAGAGTTTAGTAATAAATGGCATTTTAACGACGTTGCGAACAATCTTTGCAGTTTATTCAGGCATCTACGAACCTTGAATGCATGATCTTGCAAAACCGGTTCATCAAACTTACCAGTTGAACCGTGAAGCCACAGCTGTTGGGATCAGGTTATTATTTTGAGTAGCTTCATTTAAATTAATGCCTTTCAATGGTGTAAAATGATTGTTGTAGTTGATTTTTAGACTCGTTGACTCGGTTCAAAGACAAAGCAGATATATTCAAGAATACTACTCACATAATTCTTTTCACAATTCGCTTCCAAACTCACACAGGCAATTCTTCTAATTTTCTTCGATCAATCACAAGGAAAGTGTACAACTCAGCCGGGGGTCTTAGATGACGTCACGGCTCCTGTCACTCAATGTCTACCGGAAAACATTATTTTTCCGGTTTTCTACAGGTACCGAAACGCGAAGATTGTTCCTAACGTTGTTGCTTGCACCACGGTATACAAACTCGATCACAATAAAAGATAGAGTGATTTACATAATTCTAGATTTAAATAATTTTAGTAAAATTTACTTGTAACTCATAAATCTCCAAGTTAAAACCTTTTTCAGTTTTTGTATACTTGTTATTAGAGTACTTAAGTGATGACGTCACAAAAGTTTGATTTTTGACATGACTAATATATTAGTACTATTAAGAAAGAACAAAATGAAAAATGCTTCCATGCTGAAATCTAACATTTTGTCACCAATCAGTGATGACATTTAGCCACGGTTATGCTCTGATGACTTAAATACAAATATCCTTTTTAAACCAAACTTTAAGAACCAAGCCATTTTTAAAAGAACTTTTATGGAATCATTAAGAGCATAACTGTGGTAATATCTCGCCGCCAATTCGCACCATCATGTTGATTTTAGCAAGGATATATTTTTAGTCTTGATCTCTCGGATGATCTCAACAAATCCCATAAGTTCACAAATTTTAATGTTTCTGACTTTACACTTTACCACTGCAATTTTTTTAAGCTGGGATTCATTAGTTCTTGTTCATTTACATGTAGCATTTAATAGCTTTCTTACCTTCAATTAATATTAATAAAAATCTTTAATATATAGTCTTCGTTCACTTTTCATGATCCGCGCGCCGATTGGTCAAATTCGATCACGTGATTTTGCAATACTTGTCGACAACGTTACAACCTTGAGTCTATATCAATAAAGCATTATTAGGCGGAGGACTTTATTGAAAATTGCCGAGTCTTCAATAATTGTTTTATCAAACACCAATCTCTGGGAATGTATGTAAAAATGTTTTTTGAACTTTAACTCCATCGAAAGCTTTCATTTATCAGAATACACACTCGAGTGATTTGGGTTCCATCCTAGGTCCACAATTGTTTCTTATTACATTAACCCATTCCCATTTTTGATTTTTAATATTTTTTTTCCCATCCCCAGTGACCAAATCCGGCCAGTCCCAGTGTGTGGCTTGAACCTCATTTTCCCAGGGCAAAACCTGCCAATCCCAATTCCCATTTTACCCCTTCAGGGCCCTTATAAAATTAAGCCTATCAACCAAAAATAAATAGAAAGAAATAATAAATGAATAGTTGATGTATATACTACGTGTAAATTAACTTATCAGTGAACCACTGCGAGTAGGAGCTCAGAACAAGCCAGGAACCTCTAACTGACGACAGTTCACAACTGGATGGGAAAGCTAAACTCTTGTTACAAAGAAAAACTAGACGCTCTAAAAGCGTGTAGTCGGGCTACAATACAAGGTCAATAGAATGAATAGCGGGATGGTTATTAGTTGCAAGAGGAATTAAAATACCAGATTTGATAGATATGTGGGTTTCAGTTGCACATGCATCATCGGAGCATGACAGTAATTACAAATAATGACAAAGTGCTATGGGTAATTTGATTGAACATGTGACTTTTGGGCTTCCTGTGCATTTTTCGGGAAATTTCGCGAGGTCTTAAATTAAGTAATTAACTAAGTACATTAATACCAAACGCGACGTGACAGATGGATAGATATATAGATTGGCAAAAAGGTAAAACTAAAAGTCGGACCGCGCGCTGCGCATAGCCCGACAAAAAGGTTTTGATATCGAATGAGAAAAGGTCTAGCTAAGTAAATCAATCTTATTTTTAAATTAATGTTTTCAATACTTTTCTGTCTTAATCAACGTCACCTACTGTTTCTTGATTAAATTTCTTACTGAGTTTTTAAAACCATTTTGAGAAAGTTCATATTGTTGCAGTTATATTAGAAAAGACTCGTATATACCTGCCCGGCTTGCTCTCTTTTACACACAATTTCAGAGAATCCTTTACGCTTCCGCAGACGTGCCTTGTTGTGTCAGTAGAAACATCCTTACTAATGTCATAAGCTTTTCATTTTTTTTTTTTTTTATTGACTGAAAAATTAATAACTCTTTTTGGGTTTTGTTTACTTTTAATTTACAAAAAGAGTGCCCGGCAAATAAAAGAAACCAGTTCCTTGTTGCCTGTTGGTGATCGCGCAGGAGAATTCTGTTCCCGTCAATAAACAATAAAATTTAGTACTGCCTGGAAAAAATGATACAAAAAAACGTTTTAAAAGAATTCGGAGAAAACACCTCACTACATGGAGTTAGATTTCTTACTTCCACCAGCAGGTTACGCAGAGTTATCTGGTTTCTCGCTATAACTGGATCACTAAGTTATTGTGGTACACATATATACGAATGCTTCTCGTACTATCACAGCTGGCCCTTCAACACCGTCATCACCGTTGAAAGAGAAGCATCACTCGTTTTTCCTGCGGTTACAATATGCAATTTTAACATTGTGAATTTAGAGGAGCTTAAAATCCTTACAAAATCAGACGCATCAAACTTGGAAAAGGAGTTAGCATCAATATCGGGGAGAGCTGTGGGCGATTGCAATGTTGAATGGCAAGAAAAAGACGATTCGCGCCATCCCTATTTCTACAAAAGAGGAAATTTTATTTCATATATAATCAACTCTACTGGTCATAAATTGGAGGGAATGCTTTCATTTCGATGGCCGACGCCATGTTTGTGGAAGGGAAAGCCGTGCGATTCACGAAGCTTTACATCGCTTTTAAATTCTAGGTAAGGATATATATAAACGTTAATAATTTGTATACAGAATATTCAAGTGTACCCGGAAAATCGGTTAAACTTCACTTTTTAGCGAATGAGACAAAGGTCTTGTGCTTAAAATGCAAGTTTCTTGAATTAAAAAACATACGGCAATGCTCTGTTAGTTGCTCTGACCAACGGCGCCCGGCAACGAAACGTCAACATCTTACACTAGTTACTTATGGCATGATCAAACATTTCAGCCAACAGTCAGTTCATTATATATTTCGTTGAACCTGCTCAATTTTTTTTCTTTCTTTTAACAAAGAATATTGGGTTCTCTGTTAAAAACTACGTGTTTCTTTTCCTTAGGGTGTGTTTACATGATACCGGATCGAGTTTCAATCCGAAATGAGCTTCCTCCGGTTTCTTCGCTGATTCCCCCTCTTGTAACTCTGCACTTAAGAGCACAGTGTTTACATGACTTAGAAACGAAAGTGAAGCTATTCCGGATCGAGTTCGCACCGGGTTCTCGTTCCGGATCGAAACTTTCAATCCAGTGCGAGATCCTATTCCGGAATCATATGATGGAGATCGAAGCTCATTCCGGAACGAGACCGTCTCACGTCCCGGTTAGCGCATGCGTAGTCTTGTTTTTCTTTGGTTTTCTGCTGTCCTTTTGTGGGCTCTCTACTTGAGCTTTACACTTTCATGTAAACACACCCTTACCCTAACCTTGTTTTGGAGGATCAAGAGATCATTCTTCATTTGTTTTATATAGGTTCGAGTTGAAATGTCTTACCAAACCTCACGACCGCAATGTTGGTGATGATTGTGATATTGACTGATCGTGATATTATGTTTGTCCAAAGATTTTTACTTAGTCTTCATAACTGTCCCTTATTACTCTTATTCTAAAATCAGTAACATTATGTTAACTTGTTGTAATGTGTATTTGATAACCGTAGTAACCTTCCAACAGATTACTCCAGAGCAAACATGAAATCGTAGATAAAGAGTATGACAAGTGGAATATCGTTGTTTCAAGACAAACGACATCACGTATGAGTGGTAGAGAGGAGTTTAGCGCCATTGTTGGGGCAGTGATGTTCCTTGCAGTCTTCATTGGACTGGCTGGGATAGTCAGTATCATTGTTGCTTGCGTTAGAAACCAAAGGTAACGTAACTTGGGCACAAGTTAATTTCAACTACATAGTAAGAGTCGTTTAATCGGCCGGCGTTGGTGTAACTTTAATTATATCAGCGTATTACGGATGTTTTGGCTAACAAGTCATCTAAAAATTGGTAAAGCACTAGAGAGAGGATTCGTCAAACTTCCAATGAGAAAATGAAGTGTTTGAAAGTCGTATTCACATTTTTGTTAAAATATTAAATTTAAGTTTTGTCTCGCTCTTTGGCACTTAACGATAGCTTCTACTGTTTATATAAGGCAACGAGTATCCCGTCCAGGCGAGTTAAAGAAAATCATCTGCTTAACGTTAGAGAAACCGAAAATAATTTTCACTTAGCTTGGATGATGTGAATTTGTTAGTTATTCATCAGCAAAGCAGCAAAATAGCTCGAACAAATTATTTAAATCCAAGGTTTACGAGTTCTTTTTCCAACAAGTTGAGAAGAATAGATTTACCCATGCACTAGCCTGGCGGTAGTAAGGCCTTTTTGTCTTTTTTTTTCTTTGCAGTGTTCCACTCTTTCGTGTGCAGGGGAAGAGGTCAGTAGCTTCTTATACTCATCATAGTTAAAGTTTTGATGCGTGGGTCAGTTGTTTTTTAAGATATCCATGAATATAGTAAGGTATGCTATTCTCTTACCAAATTATACCACCAATTATTAGTTAAAAACAAACTCAACCAGGACCGGAATCAGGCATCTAAAGCCTAATTAATATGCAACCTTCGTTCACTAGAAAAAAAATTCGCGCGCATGCATGATTGGTCAAAATCAATCACGTGATTTCAGTTTATCTGTCAATAACCGCCACGACCGTGCATTAATTTGGTTAACCCATGGCTTGAAAATTGCCGAGTCCTCAATAAATTCAAACCAAAGAAATATATGAATCAAAAGACTTTTATAAAGCTTTTACTCCAGCGGAAGTTGTCATTTATCAGAGTATACACTCAAGTGATTTGGCGGGCTTTTTGAGGCGCGTCCGGAAATGTTTTCTTCTTTCAAACAAGTTTGAAGTGTGGGTTTCTTGTCCAACACTTTGCGACGTTTTTGTTCTTTTTTTTGTTTGTTTGATGTCTTAACATGGAATTCAAGCCTTTCCCAGATTTACTGAATACCAAATTTGCAATCATTGAAATTGGTTTGTTTTATGGCGGCGAACATTTGGAAGCAAAAATATGCAGACTCCTGACTTTTTTTTTACAAGATGGCGATGTTTACTTAATCGAGGAACTCCTGTCTCGCTGACGTGTGAAAGCACTGTAAATGTGATGAAATTAGCCTTGGAAATAGTTTAGTTGCCGGAGAGTTCCATCACATTTTTTGCTGTAAGGATCACTACAACTTTATACATGAGATCTTAAATAACGCAAGTGACATCTGACTATATATAAATATACATTTTTGGAGGTTTCACCTTGAAATTAATTCTTTTCTTTGATGTTTTGTTTAAGCCGTCACAAGAAGTTTTACTAGTTTATGAATATGTCAGTGTTTTACATCTTCTTTCAGCTCGCAATTTCTTGCAATTGAGACCGAGTATTTTAATTGTTTTAGTAGAAATCTCTGAAGAAAAAACAAAAGAACAATACACTTTTTTGATAAACAATTATTGAATTTATTCAAACAACCAATGCTGATGATACAGCAGCGACTATTCCTCGAGTGAAACTGTCACATTTATACTTCAAATTCATTTTTAATAATAAAAGACACGATGACAAGTTTAGTTGACGACGTTTCGATGTTCTCCGGCATCATTCTCAAGTAGTATTATTAAGATTTTTAAAAACAAAACTTTAACTAGAAATTCATTTTTTCTTACCTTTTTAAATTTTTTATACCGTATTTTCTTGCTATTTTAGTTTTTTTTGGGATTGCTTTTTAGATAAGAGCGTTTAATTCCTCTTCCGAAACGTCGGAAAAGCGGGAAGTGGAAGCCATATTGCATTTCTTGTTTACATCTGGCAGACACTATCTATCACCTGATAGATAGCTAGTACGGTAGCCAATCAGATTATTGTATTTGCGATAGATAGTGACTAGATTTCTACTAAAGTAACTAATGTTTTCTCCAGATAGACTCATAATTTATTCCAGCACTTACTTTTTTTACAGAAGTACTCTTAACATTGCAAGGTTGGAGTCCAGTACCACTATACACCACGGTCAAACCATGTAACTACTTTTCTACTTTTTACCTTTTTTATAGTTAAGTTACTGTATCTTTGGTTGGCGCATATGGCGACTTTTCAAATCAGGCTTAGTTTAGCCGTTGACTTTCCTTAATTCCTTCTGAAAAATTAGATCACAGTTAGATCCAACACTCTGTTTTACTGTACTCTGAGTCAGGTAAGCAGGAACGGTGAAGGAATTTTATTTAAGAAATAAAACATGTTCTCCGTGCCTTCATAGCTTGGTAAAAACCGAGGCGAACGTTTGGGAGAATTCGAGA
>JANCMA020416531.1:0-11082 GCA_024336925.2 Zoanthus solanderi
CTCTCCATCTCGCTCGATTCTTTGCATCCTCCTTCTTCAAACCAACACTCTTACTCTCCTTCTCCACTTGCGATCTCTAACCTTAAGACCAGTGGAAGTCTGAAACCTGGTGATGGAATGACTGCATCTGTGAGGCAGTGGGGTTGAAGCACTCTTGCTTCAAAGGCTACAATAGACTGCAGAAGCAGGTTCTGGTTGACACAGTTGAGGATAATTAGGTGAAGACCGCATACAAAGAGGCCAAGTGCCTAGGAAAACATGTCATCTGGTTTGCCAAGTCTGAAGCAGAGAAGAAGGAGTTTGCCGATGTGAAGCCTAAAAGTGGCAGCATCATCTGGATCGCCAAACAGATGGTCTGTACCAACCAGGATGTTGGTGAGCCCTGCGTGTGCAAAGATGCGGGTGCACTCACATTTACCGATGAGGAGAAGATGGCTGTGTTAGTGGAGCACTACAGTTGGCTGCTCAACTTTGAGTTTGTGTGGAACAGCAACAAGCTTCCAGAGGTCGCTGTGATAGAAGGTTCTTCTACCAGTGTGTCAGTGGAGCTGATCCACAAGACTCTCAGCAAAATGAAGTGCAGCATGGCTGCCGGCGCATCAGGCATCATCGCTGAGAAGCTCAAAGCTGCAGGCTAGAAGGGTGTGGAGTTGATGAGGGAGCTGGCAAAAACAGTCTTCAATAGCGGTGTGATCCCTGCTGACTGGTTATTGATGATGCACTTGAGGATTATGTGGCCAAGCTGAAAACGTGCATGAAAGTCGGGAATGGAGTGCAAGGGCCTTCGCATCAACATGAAGAAGATGAAGTTCCTAGTGTCGTTCATAAGCCTTGAAGTTCTTAAGGACTCGGGAAAATACCTGTGTGCTGGTTGCCGCTCTGGCTGTAGAGTCAACTCCATCTCGTGCTCCTAGTGCAAGCTGTGGGTGCACAGGAAGTGCAGCGGCATTATTGGGTGCCAGAAAGCAGATCCAAGCTTTGTCTGCCTACCTCACCCATTGACAGCAGACTGGTCACCCAAGTTGATGTGGACAGTGTCATGCTAGATGTCGAGGCCACCTTCTGCTACCTGGATTACATGCTCGATGCCGGTGGCTGCTGCAATACAGCTATTGCCACCTAGTGCAATGTTGCACTACCTTTCAACCAAGGTGTATGGAAAGTCTCTGAGGCCTTTGTCTACTCTGCCATGCTTCATGGCAGCGAGACATGGGGGCCAAATGCCTCTGACGCCCAGTGCCTGTGACACACCGACCGTTCGATGATCTGCATGACGAGGTCCCTCCGACCAACTACTCCTCAAACTCAGCCTCCATGATGTAACAGCCATCTTCCACTGCTGTCGACTTCACTGACTTCACAGCCCCTGGATCCAGGCAGCCCAGGAAGACATGGGCAGAATGCATCCACAATGATGTGGGCAACCTACATCTTTCTGAGGTAGATCCACAATACAGGGTTGCATGGAGAAATGCTGTTTGCCACAGCCTCGTGCAGCCTACTCCGCAGTGATGGAAGCTGGAGAAATATGGCAGACTGCATACTAATCAAAATATGGATATAATGATGATGAATTTTCTTACTGACCTTTTTGGCAAGAATTATAGTCAAAAACCCATGTTTTATCAGAGTATAAAACATAAAAAAAAGTTTGTTTTATTGTTTTTTGGTGTGTATTAGATTGTGAAAAAATCAATTTGGGCACTGACAGCACTCGAGAAATGTAGAAAACACTCACCTGCGGCTGGTGATTTCTATGTTTCCCTTGCATTCTGAAATGCCCGTCGTATTCTATCACAGTCTATTACACGGCTTAGGCTTCTTTATTTCCTGATTAAAGTTGTGTTGCCATAATCTTAAAATGTTATTCAATGTTGTATGAAATTAGGAACTTAAAGGTACACTATCATGTTTTGTAGTGAGTATGTAATTTTGTAAACCCATTCTGGAGCTAATTCCATTATTCTTTATCATTTCATTGCAGCGCCAGACAATGGCTGCATAGCTTATGTGTTAAGAACAGGATTCAGCACATCACAGGTAAACAGTGAAATTGTCAATAATGTGATTTCTAGCAAACCTGAGTTGGTTATGTCATGAGGGTTGTTTCATCTTGGCTTACATTTGTATTGTATGGCTTGGTACAGTATTTGTATGAAATATGATTTCTATTTAGAGATGCAAATGTTCACATAGAAAAAATTAATGATAAAGACAACAATTAATATTCATCTCTAGACAAGTTTATGTTTTTCAAACAAAGTTTTTTCCTTAGATTGAAGTATGTGTACACAGTTAATTTTATTTGAATAACATTTAAAAATGTAGTTAAAGCAAACTTCTTAGCCTTTGAGTTTTGCTTTTCGCAGGGGAAACTACTTAGAACAATCTTGTTTGGAGTGAAAAGAGTAACTGCCAACAACTTGGAGACGTTTCTTTTCATCGTCTTCCTTCTTATATTTGCTGTATCTGCTGCAAGTTATGTCTGGATTAAAGGTGATAATATACATTTAATTTATGGTCCTGAGGGAAACAATTTTGTTTTCCCAAGAGTCCTGATTTTCCCCGAGTTGCAGTCAGGGGAAACATCAGGACTAAAGGGAAAACAAGACTAACTATTTTCCTGAGGGATCATAAGTGCTTTGTTATCTATTTAGACTTCCCCTTAAACAATTTTGGTATAAACCTACTAACGGTCTAACACGCATCCTGCATTCTGATTGGCTACTCTACTAGAAGTTTATTTGTGATAGCCTACTAGTAGAGAAAAGATGGCGAATCAAAATATTAATGAGCCCCGTTTTGCTATAATATCAGAGGATTTCATTGATATTTTAATTTGTACATCCTTTTTGACCAATTAGTAGGTTTATACTAAAACAATTAGTCTTCTCAGCCTCATGGACTACAAGTCTGAATTGCCCATTTGGCCTACGGCCTCATGGGCTATTGACTCGTAGTCCATTCGTTGTCGAGGTCTAATTGTTAAATAGAATATATTTTTTAAATAAAAGTGGCTACTGGAGCAGATGTGTAAAAAATATTATACAAAATAATTTAGACAACTCATGATCAAGATAGAAAATTTCACAATCATATATTATTTAGTATCATAAAGAGCTTAATAACCTTTTAGTAATCATTAGACTTTGTCAGAGCAAAATATTGTGTATATCTAAGTTACAAATTGTTCTAGACCCTTGATTGAAGATGAAGTAGCAGATGGATGTATATACATGTCACTTCATGACCAAAAGGCAATAAAAAACAGCAATTCGCTCATTTTACTTCTCTGTCCAATTACATATTAAACAAAACTCAAGTAATTAAATAAGAACAAAAAGAAACTGGCACAAATTTATGCTAAATTAGTAATTTTATAATTGCTTTCCTATGCAAAAAGGATACCAAAATAAACAATAAGACTTGTGCAAACAATTGGGGCATTTTGGAGGAAATGTTGGTACTTGATTTGTTTGTACCAGATATATATGTATTGATAATTTATGTTTATAATATAATTTTCCTTGATTTATTATCAAGCAAAATTTCTACGTATCTGACCCACAAGAAAGTCCTATACACTCACTGAAAATTTATGAGTTTTAATAATTAATTGTTCACCAAACTACAATATTCTTAAAATAAAATGTTGCATTTTTTTTCTTAAAAATCTGTAGTGAAATCAGTTTAGATTTAGGCTAAGGAATGCAAATGCCTAGTGTTTCCTAAACAACAACCAATATCAATTCTCTATTTTGCCTTTGAACATGAATTTTTTGAATACTTATTTCTTTGAAGAGCATGTATTACGTAAGTTTGCCATAAATAGACCAATGGCAACGACAACGCAATTAACTAAAAAGTGTTTCAATTTTTTTCTTATTTTACGTTTCAAGGCAGTTATATTTAAAATTTTAAAAAGTAAAATATAATGTCACAGCTTTGAAAATGTTATCCCACAAAACTAGCGGGATTCATATTTTACCAAATAAAGTTGGCTTGAAGTAGTACCAGCTGCCCTTAATTAAAAAAACCAGCGATTTTCATATTCAATTTGTAGCCGCATCACAGACAACGCGATTAATAATAATGTATTTCTTAATTCTCCGCTTTTCGTGAATCAGTTAAACGTGAAATCATAATAACTTCAAACAAACAATACACCAGTTCTATATAATGAAAATTTACAAAGTTTAACTGAGGAAATAATCCTTTATGAATCAAAACTTTTTGCCTGACAAATTTTCACACTCCACAAGTTTCATGAGTTGTTATTGAATGCTTTTCTGAGTTGACATCTGGCGGTTTTTTGTTTTCAACAGAAACTTCGACAACATAAAAGAGAATCTTATATTATCGCACAAGACCTATATAAACTGTACAGTGACATCTTGATCGACTGAGCGTAAGAGTCAAGTAAAGGATTGATTCAATTTCATGACATCAACAGGAAGTTTGCTTTGTTCAACCTGGATAGATACAAACACACCAACACGCTTACACATTCAAAATATTGAATGGAAATATAAAAACCTAGAAATTTCAGCTTTCTTAAATAACAAAAATGACCAAAAACAAAACAAGATTTTGATTAAGACGCTTTTTCTTCGTACAAAAATCTACACACAAATTCGTTGCAACAAACTTTCACAAAGTCCTGTTATAAAGTGAGATCGACATGTGATGTGAGAAGTTCGGTACTAGCTGGCTTGTCTTTTTCTTAATTTGAATGAATTGAGAAGTATAAATCGACAGAAAAATATAAATTCTAGTTTTACTTACCAACTGTAAAAACGATCGTCTCCATTTCTTCCCACGAGGGGAGGCTTGCTTTCTTTTCATAAATGGTCGTTGAAGTTCTTTCCGTTTTCCCGCGGATCGCTTTTTACTGCTACCGAAAATTTTCCTGGAGATCAAAACGACCGCGAGAAGAGCAAGTACGGTTGTCACTATCGCCAAAGCTGTCAGGCCTAGGGTTCCCTTGTTTCCTAAAAGTAAAAGAGTATATGAGGTCCATTCAATCAATTTTATTTTGATTTCACATTAATGTACCAAACAGCCAACCCATTGACCATATCACTATTAAACCTTCTCCGATGAAGATTTTAAAAATCCGGAAAGCACGATCATTTGTCATTTGATACTTCTGTTTGCTTACCCTCTATAAAAAACGTCATCTCCTCTCATCGCAAAAGGATCGACTGTAAAGATAAAACACTTGCTAATAGAGAATCAATAATTCCAACTACAACTTAACAGAGCAAACAGCGGTTTGTTTGTTAATATTCAGTTTGACACGCGGGTTTTATTTCTTCCGCGGTTGGTGCCCTGGAACACGTGACCAAACAATAGCCTTATGTTTCCGGAAGTCTCTTAGCGCGAGCCCGAGACACGCTATTGCATAAATTTCAAAGTTTATAATTAGGCCATGTAAAAAAAAAAAAAAAAAGAAAGAAAAAAAAATGAATGACGTCCTTTTTTCAGAAATTTTGTAAAACATATCCCTATTTATTAGATAACTGTAAGGAATTTGTTTGTGGTTAATCAACAGTGTGTGGTTTATGTTTTTAAGTGTGATCTGTGTGATGCAGGTTATATAGGCTACACTGACTCGCCATTTGTTTCAGCGAATTGAGGAACATAAGTCATCGGCAATTGGCAAACACATGTCTCAATGTCATAGTATTAGAAATTCAGACATCAGACCTCTGTTTAAAGTATTGAAAAAATGCACTGGAAAACTCGAATGTCTCATTTACGAAATGCTGTTTATCAGAGATCTCAAACCGACGCTAAACACACAATCTGATTCAATTCGTGCAAAAGTTTTTGTTTGACTCAACAATGGCCCTTATTGTATTAACTTTTTTCTTTTGTATCTTTGTTTATGTAAATTAGTCTAAAACATATATTGTTGCCACAAGTTTAAGAACTGAATTTTTCATCAAGTAATTTCGTAACTCCTTGCTAATGGAACCATGGTGGTTCCGAAACGTCGGTTATTAAGCGTTATCTTTATTTTAAGTTGTAACAGAATAGTTTATGAAATCAATACAGTTTGTATTATGGTAACATTTTATATAAATGGGGCAACCCTTAATACAAACAAAAACTGTAGAGTTTTGAATCTTGTGTTTGTGATATATTTTTTCAGCTGATCTGATATTCCTTATTGGCTTAAAAAAGTATTTGTGCCACTTTAGCAGAGACTAATCAAATTAGAATCTTGACTGTTGAATTTTTTAAGTATTTTAACAGCACGAAGGCCTTGGCATTGAGATCTCCTTAAATGCTTGAATTTATTTTATTTTTTTTCAGCTCATGGGCAGTTCGTTGACTCAGGGGATAATGCCAATACGAGATGTGTGCAGTCGGTAATGGTTATAAGAAGGCGGTTTGTGTCAGATAACAGTTATGTAAGTTTTGATTATCATGTGATAGGCCGCAAATGCTACAGCAGTTATGTTGGATGTGACGGGTTTTCATTCTTTGTCGATGACCAGAAGTTACTAAAAGTGAACACATTGTTTAGATGGACATCATTTAAAGCCAACATTACAAAGGTAGGTAGTACATTTCGTCATTTATTACTTTAACAATGTTTTTTCTCTTTAGTATTGTTTCAAAGGATCTATATAATTTTGTCAGCCATTTTAATCATTGTGTAATAGTTAAATTATATAAATCCCTTACGAGTCAGGTGGCCCATGGAGCCGGTGCTTATCTCTTGTTTCTGTAGTGTTAAGCGAATGAGAGTCTTTGACTCCCCCTGGATGGGACACTAATCCATTGCAAGTTAGCTCCTAGCAGACGCTGGTACTCATTTACATACCCCGGAAGGATGGAAAGCTGAGTTGGCTTAGGTGGAAAAGAAGGTCACACAAAGTTTCAAATCTCAGGAGAGCCAGGATTGAACTGGGGACCTTCTGGTTGGAGGGCAGAGATCTTACCAACTGCGCCAACCACGCCTATATGAATTATGATGTGTTATAAATCCTTATTATGTAAATTGCAATACTTTTTGCTTTCATTTAGGAGCTTCGTGAATCAAATTACAAAAATTATGTTCTTCTTTATTCTTAATACAGCTCCAAATCTGTTAATATTTCTATATAAAACAAAATTCTTGAAAATAGGTGTTGTTTGTTTGTATTGGTATTATGATCACAATTTATAAAAGAAACTATCACTTTAAAAATATGCAATTTTTTAGACCATATCCCCACTGGTGTGTTGATTTTTAAACCAAACTCTATTAAATGCGTAAAAGTTTTGTTTTTCTCAAGTTTTTACTTCCCACATTTCAGGGTTACCATAAGTTGAAATGGGTTTACCGCAAGAATTGTTACAGTTTTAACAATCGACAATACGTGGATAGGGCATTTATCAAATCCATTACCATGGTAAGTAGTTGAGATAACATCTTGTATTATATTATACATCAGGTACATTTAGACATTGATTAGAAAGTGAAAGCGTATGTAACTTGACTATAGATATAGTCATAGATATCTGAACAGACATAACTAGAATGCTGCTGAAAAAAAAAAGCAAAACAGTTACTGTTCATCAGGATGCCTAAATTGTGTGCAATTCTACAATTGGTTTCTGTTCCATTAAATCCTGTGCCAACTGAAGAAAAATTCAGTGGAAGCCACCCACTGAGTGAGCACAGTAACTGAACGACATTAGTAAAGTAAGGAAAACTAACAGATAAAACCGTAAAAACCAGTATTCGCGGCACACGGCACACAACAAAAAACAACAAGCTCGCACGTGAAAAACAAATTCAAAAACAATTAGAGCGAGCATCACTTAACAAAAACACATACAAATATAGCATTTAAAAGAAAAGGATACAATGTGTCAATAACTTCGGCCAAACAAATCAGGACTCTAAGTTCCTTGACCGATACTCCATACTTCCACACTTCGTCATATTGGCTATAAAACTTTACAAATGTCTTTTCAAGTATCTTTTTCTTAAATCCTTGTTTCTCTAACTTTGTCGATAGGCACTTGTTCCGGGCTTTAAATTCTCTCTTATCACTGCAAATTCTAGTTGAGATATGTATAATATGCTGTACGCTGGGTTTTTTAGTATGTTGCTGTCAAGATATGAAAAGTTCAAAGTCTTTATTCCTTCCGTGCCTTTTCCAATGTTAATTTTTGTGTCCAGATAAGACGTTTCTGTTTGACAAACTGTAGTGTTCTTTAATTCTAACTTTGGTGGATAAATTTCGTTGACAAAGTTGCCGAAGTTGCAGTTGTTGATGCTTAGCAAATCGTCGATATACCGAAAAGTTTTGTTAAACCGAAGTGCCACGCTGATATCTAAAGTTTGATTTTGGGCTTTCTGATTCTGTTTTTCTTTTACACTGTTTTGAATTGAACTTTTCTCATTCCAGGCATTAAGGATCATAAGTAAAACTGCTCGGATGAGTTTGTTCGAATCTTAGTTTGAAACACTAAATGTTTTCAACAGTCAGGGGGCATATAATGTTTGTGAAGAACAGAATTTAAGCAGTTTTATGGTGTGAATTAGTTTTGACTTAATAGTTTAGGAGCCGAAAACATTTCAACACATGGTTTAATTTTTGCAGATTGTCAATTTGGAGGTTTGCGAGAACAAATTTTTGAGGCTTGAATTAACTGAAATATTCGCTGGGTATTAATCTTTGCGGCTTCATTTTCAAGGAGTGAGCCACCAAGAAGGAAAGAAATGTACTGTTTTCCACTTTAATTACTCTTTACGTAAAACGACAGTCTACAATATAATTATATACTTCTGAGGGATTTCAGTTAATGACAAGCTGGCCATACAATAAAAATTTTGGGTTACAACACAACATTTCTAGTCAAGCTATAAAAACCGATTTTAAAGCAAAGCGGCTTATAAAATGCAAAAACTCAATAAATATAAACTCAGTCAATCACGATAACATCTGTTGTGCAAGCAATGGCTGTTCAAAGAGCTTCTAGAGCATAGAAGTTCCGTTGCAGAAGTTGACTCTGCAATACCTGTAGGCTCATAATATTGTGAGTTTTATTCGCACTGTGGCAAGCTCCGATTGCTTTTTTTCAATGTAAGTATCAGAATAAATATTCTTGTCCCCCAATATTTGATATATAGTAACACTACAGTAGTGGATTAAAATCCGTTTTTGATTGTTTTACGGGAGACGGGATTAAAGTTTTGCAATTTTTAATTTTTCTGATGTTTTTCTTTTCTGTTGGAACTTGTTTTTGCGGATTGAATACCATCCACAAAGTCCGCAAAAATTGAAATGTAAGTGCCACATCACGGTAATTATATTTATCTCTATTTTCACATAAATGATGATCAAAAAACAGAATAATAATTTCTATTGCTCCTATTCTTTTTATCAAAAAAATGTTCTTGATACAAAGATACGTTTTAAAAGAAAATAAGCTCGCAAGTTAATTTTAGCTACTTTAAACAAGATGGTGCTAGTTATTTTGACTTACTAAAAAGATGATAAATTTTAGAAGTTTTCATTTGGTATAACAAACACGTACATTTTCAGTCAGAAAAAAACAACCGATTGGTAATTTTTGGCAATCATCTTTCTAACACGAAATGAACGTCAACATTTATTTATTTATTTATTTATTTATTTATTTATTTATTTATTTATTTATTTATTTATTTATTTATTTATGAAAGAGTCGTGTTTTTCGTTTAAGGTTGGCGTTTTAGAGCCTAAATCTGGTTGTCATGATTGTCCTAAAGGAAGCTGTAGTTCCGCACCTGGAGCAAAAATGTGTAAAAAATGTAACTACTTTGAGTACCAAGATCAATCAGGTAGGAAAATTTCTTTTAATTCTAGGCTTACAGTAGTTGTATTTAGGTGAACTTTTCAAGATTACTGAGTTACAGTATATTGATTTTGGCAGTTAACTATTTCAACTAAGTAAGAAAGAAGAGTTAGCAAAGATCTGGCTAGAGGTAGGTTAGCTTTGAAGTCAATTTTCTGAAAACCGTCCAACGCATGCCAGCATGTAAAACGGACGTAAAACCGTATATGATGATGATGATGATGATGATGATGATGATGATGATGATGATGATGATGATGATGATATGATGATGATGATGGATGATGATGATGATGATGATGATGATGATGATGATGATGATGATGATGATGATGACCTCACTTGTTCATACATAATACAGGAAAATTCTACATTTTGTAAAAGTTAAACTAGAAGTAACCAAAGGTTAACAAATTTGGGCTAGACGAAATTAAAACGAGGTACACCACAGGATTTTGAACAGTCATACATTGATGTATAGGAATTGCTGCATCACACTTGTTTCCTCCTTGATTTAAGAATTCAGAGTACCTAGCTGAGGAACTAGGCCCAGGAATTAAATTAATGTTAAAAGTCTGGAAGGGATCGCATTTTCCAAATGAGTGAAGTACAGTGGAACCTGTTTTAAGCAATCACATTTGGGGAATTTACAAGTGACCGCTTATTACAGGTCTCGTAGAAGATCTCCACAACCACTTAAAATACTGTTGACGCTTTCAGTGGTTACGGCCGTAGTGACTTTAAATAGAACCTCGGAACCATGTTGAAATCTGACATGTTCCGTTGCAGTGCCAGACCCACACTCGCTTATTGCTATTGTTTCTCTCAAGAGTGGAGACTCCTGGCACTGCAACGCAAACATGTCACATTTCAAGATGGTAGCCCGCAGGAAATTCAGTGATCAAAACAAATCGCTTGGCGTGAACTATATACAGGGAATTATCAAATTTGAGCTGCTGAGGTAGACACAAGTTGAGGAAAACTCTTATTTGAGATTAGTATTGTTGGACAGCCGAGGTTTCCTGTAAACTGACCGTCTAATACAGTTTCCAAACAATGAAAAGTTTAACTGATTGGGACTGCAGAGAAGGTGACTGCGCCCGCTATGTGCTTAACAGAGGTGACCGTTTAGTAAAGGTCACTTTAACCCTTTCAGTGCCAATTGTATTTTTAAATTCTCCCAACCTGAGCCAATACTTTTCATTGAACAAATTTGAGAGAATTTGACTTTTAATCTTC
>JANCMA020416633.1:0-21000 GCA_024336925.2 Zoanthus solanderi
ACTGAGAAGCCAAGTCTTGCGTATACAGTCAGAACTCAATAAAATCAAAAGCTTTCACATTTTATCCACGAGCTGGCGCAAGTATACGCTCCTAGAGCGTCTTGTTTTATAAGAATCCAGTTTGTAAGAATCACGAGGCTCAGATTTCTGAAATTTTAAGAATTTTTTAAGAATCATACTGAGGCTCGATCACTCTACCACTCTGGTTTCACTGCTTCGACAAAATGAGGACCTGTTTTGAAACTATTATTTAAGAATTATATAAGGCTCAAAATGTCAAAATTTTAAGAATCGCGAGGCTCTGGAAAAAGTATGATTCTTATTTAAAAAAAAAAAAAGGGTGTGTATGTATTATGCTAACTCCAACGAATTTTGTAATCTGAACAATGCTTAATCGCTTTTTTTCAATAGCGATTCCTTCGACATAATGCCGCACACTCAGTTCTTATGAAGTGATTTGTGAAATGATTTCAAAACCTAGAAGTTCTGAATTAAAGCTAATTTGATACTGCATAATCGATTGGCGCAAGATTTTTTCACCGTAAAACCTAATGAAAACTGTAAGGGTTATGGACACACGCATTTCAAAGATACTATCAGATATGTTAACCACAAGGAATTAACAACTGCTCGAGTTTACACAAAGTACAAACAGTAAACAAAATGTCACAAAATGGCAATCTATTTAAGTTGATAAAACAAAATTAATATAACAGATATTTTTAGAAAATAGCAAAGCATATTTATCCTTACACAATATTTTTCAATTATATATTTCTCTAACATAAATTTGATGTTGTCACTTTTTCATTAAATTTTGATTAGTAATCTGGCTTTTAGCTGAAGGGAAGGGTCGCACTTCCGGTCGGTGGCTCTAACAGTCAAATAAAAGGTTAACATCCTTGAGTTGAGTCGATTGAAAACCCGAGATAATTCATTGAAGATGGATGATTACAGGAACTTGAAAGCACTGTTCCGCGTCAACTGGCGTTAGAAGCCACTTTTATTTCTGGTTATATCACAATTATTGTGATTTCGTTTTTAAAAAGAATTAGATATTCAACGCAAATTTTAGAGTCTTTTGAGTACAGCTTTCCTTTCTCTTTGAGAAATCCTATTTTTACGGCTAGAGATACTTTTAACAAATTTAAAGTATATTTCTCTTGATTGATTGCTAATATTACGCTCCAATTACAAAACGTCAAATATGACAAAACAACAGGAATCACAGGGTAGTTTTCTGATTAATGTGCTATAAACTATGCCATCAAGAAAGATTTAATTATTTTTAGTTTCTTTGATTTATCTGATCATTTCTTTGTAGTTTCCTTCTGAGCTGCCACTAAAGAAAATCAATAAGGACGGGAAAACCCGTGGTTTTTTCGCCCGGTGAAGCATAAACGTCTTTTTCCATATCCCGCTTGATTGTTCCGTTTCAGTCTAGTTATTTTTGAAGAAAAGAACTCGTAGTAAGAGGAAAAATGTACTCGTAATTCAAATATTTTTGTTTAAATAAAATAGATTTATAGCAGCAATTCGATTAGACTTACGCAACGAGAACGGCCAGAGCAGCTGCAGTGTGAAAATACGCCACACCACCGGAGGTTTTTATCAACCCTGTATTCATTCCAAGTTTTCTATTTTCATATCAAGCAGCGCTTTGATTTTTCTAATGGGATTTGAATTAGAAAGTTTATAAACAGTGAAAGTAGTTGATGTAATAACTTCCTTACATAGAAAAAATTCCTTTAAGTTTGCTATATAGTTCGCCATTTGTATTTTTGGCTGGTTTCGATGGATAATAGTGGGTTCCTGCTCCAGTTCTCGGAGTTCAGTGGTGCTTAGAATTCAAAGGATCTTCTCTCCGTTTGTTATTGCCCTTGATTAATTTCATCCTTGAGTAGTAGATTTTGGCCTTGAACCTAAATACAAAACAAAAACATGCAATTTTAAGCCAAAAAAGACTAAAATAAATCATTTAACGTTTGAAAATTTGTGATCTGTTTATCTCATTTGGAGAAAAAGGTGTCATAATATCAGAATTAAGATTTTTTTTTTGTTTTGAGCCTTCGGCGATATTTGCAATGTCATTTACAGTTTTATCATTTCCTCGTAATTTCATTATAATGCACAGAACTCGGCTTTTATAGATTTCAGCTTTCTATTCTATTTCCACTTAAACTGAGCATTAGTTAAAAGTTGCGAATCCTGTTGTAAATAGAAACGCTGTCCCTGTATAGAAACAGATCGCTTTCTGAAACTGAAATCTTACAACTTGAAGATGCTAGGGGAATATTTATTTCTGATACCAGAGGCTTGAAATACTCCGTGGGCCCAAACTGTCGCTTAGTGACCGCAAAAACGTTGCAATAGAAAAGGTCTTTTTTTTTTTGCATAACTCGTACTCAAATGCAAAATTAACTATCAGTTAAAATCGATGTTGACAAAATTGCTTTTTTCCTTTCGTTCTCAAAATCTCGGAAACCAAAAATTAATCAAGGCCGTGAGGTTGAAAGAGGTGTGTTTGGTTGACGAGGCCGCACTCTAGGCCAGGTGGTAAAACCCCTGAAAGAAACATATGTTGTTTTTAATTCTGCAGCTGCACTAAAGCTTAGCTTTTCGGTAGAAAAGCGAAATACAGCATCGATTTCGAATTTAAAACATTGCTTCTTAGCTTTTTTCTACCTTGGAGAAGCGCTTGAGTCTTGGAGAATTAAATAAACTATTCTCCCATAATAAAAGCCAGAAAGAAAAACGGAGATTTTTCAAGTTAGACTTACCTGAAACTCGACTCCGCGATGGAACGGAGCGTCGTTGTATTTTGATCATATATGATGCGAATCGCTGTCGCTTTTCCCGCACGATTTTTCTCCCCTCTCGCTGTTGTCTTGTGCCATCTTGTGTGCTGATTGTGTTACCTAAGAATTGCAGTAGAACTTTTAGAAATGTATCAGAAACTCGCCCCAGTAGCTTCCGGAACAGAGAATGTCGTTCGGACATACTTACTAGTATTTTGACTTTGGTCAGGCTCGACTCTAATGGAAAGTTCATTCTGTAAATGCGCGATATATCTAATCGCTTCTTCGATAACTTCAATCTGTAAAAAAGATGAATTTTAGTCGGGTCGGATCTAACAATACAACAAATTCTTTCTTGCGATATCAACGTACCTTGGAAACACGCGGCTGTGAAGCGATAGCTGGAACAAGTGATCGTAGGCGCGCGTACTCCAGTTTTTTTACTTTTCTTTGATAATCCTTGGCACATTTTCTCAATAATCTTGTGTGGACATCCTCAGAGTTAGCGTTATTCGCAGTTGATGAGTTAGACATTGAAAATCTGCAACAGAGAGAACAAAATTCAGTAAAAATATTTCGACAGGAAATAGAATTTACCGGCAACTCTCAAAACTAGGATAGACTCTGACTTTCGGCGGTTAAATCATTTAACTCTCTGCAGAATCTTAATAATGTCGTTTAAATATACCTTGATCTTTCTCTTGAATTTAGTTTTTTTGTTGGTGTTGTTTTCGGTCCTACAATGTTGCTTCGAGAAATTCTTGCAAGCGAATGAGTGAAAGCCTTCTCTTCGCCAACTATAAATTGCCAATATTATTCAATTCAAACAATTACACAATGTATACAGGTGCAAGTAACAGGCGGGAATACAATGAGCCATAAACACAACCGCCACGAGCCAATCAGAATGCTAGGTTTTGCGGTTAACAATTAAATGACCCCAATGGTCAGCCAATCAAAACGCGAGACATGGAATATGGAACCCCAGCAAAACAGTTAATGAAGTGAGAGCTAGATAGTTTCCAGTGTACACTATTTCTTACTTTTACAGAAACAGATTTCTTGTATACTTACTAGTTTGAAATTGAAAAATAAGGAGTATTTAAAACACCATAAAAAATGAAGACACGTTTAAAACAAAAAGAAAATCAGGCGATTCAAAGAAAGTCGTCTTTTTGTTTATAACTCTTTGTTGAGATAAATCTGTAAGAGTGAATATAGGGCTGTCGCGTGTGTTCTTTTTGTGCATACCATTTGAGAGTTTCTCCCGTTTCCTAGTTCCCAGATTCGAGTGTTGGTTTGGAACGCCCGAACTCGCCAGGAAACCTTTGAAAGCAACGTCTGTTTTTTCAAAACTGTAATTAAAAATCTTCAATAAGACTGGATCAAAATGTTCAACAGTGGAAGGAAATTAAACTTTCATAGAATCCGCTTTTCAACACCAGAGAACCGAGTTTGGGGTTGTCCAGCTGCAATCGGTTTTGTTTTTTGTTATTAAGGAGTCTTTTAAAAAGCTTTTATAAGACACAAATTGCAACTCTGTTCTTTTTATTCAGTTAAGATTCAAAACGACCGCGCATTTAATTTAGGAACAAAATTCGGATAGATTTAGGATTTTAACCGCTTTTGATTTTGAATGACTTTTCTACTAGCTGGCACGTGTTTGACAGCATAGAATCGACTCGTACTGAAAAGCCAGCTGTTTTCAAACCTCATTGCTATTCAAAACTTTGCCAGCAAATCAGAAACGTAGCCATTTCTTGCCTTTGCTGGTGGCTGTATTAAAACTATACGATTCGGAGACATTTGTTTTCAAGCTAGGGGAGCGTTTAAAATAAAGTGCGTTCTTTCCAAACTTTATTCTTCAAGTTTTTGCTATTACTTTTACTGAAGTGTTTTCAGGGCTCCGTACTTAGAAACTTCCGTTTGCTTCTATAAATACACGAATTTCAAGTTCGTTATATTAGAATTATTGGGCGCTCAAAGAGGATTGTCGGATGTTGTGATAGTTGCCTGAATAAAGTCTGCTGGACAAAAACTTTTTGAGATACAACGTGTAAGTTGAATTGCAGTTTACTTTTGACAAAACTGATACTTGTTCGCTTTGTTACCGTAAACCACATTAACATTTTATTCATATATAAAATAAATGTCTGATTAAAATATTTTACCAGACTAACCACAAATGCTCTTTTAACCGCTTCTTATAAACAAAAAGGCCATATTTTTGTTCTGTGGTTAAATTGATTATCCTGTGTTTGAACAAGGTTCCACCTTCGTGACGTGAATTTATTGGCCAATCTACTTAGTTTCTCGGATTCGACGTGAAGTTTACAGTTTTTTGGCCCGCTAAGTGCGTTAGAAAGCTTTTTCTAAGTTACTACAAACAAACGAAACAAAAATTAAAAAGCCAGTTAGCTCTTCACACCAAAAATGCCTCTCCATTTGGCTTCTTTTTATCGGAAGAACACAATTCAATTTCATTTTTTGTCGTCATGCATTTTGTCAAGCGATTTCCTTGTCCTTTAATAAATTTATAAAACCACTCAAAACATGTAGTTAAAACTAATCAAAGTGAATCATTTCTTTTGTTGTAGAAGAAGCATTGAAAGCTGAATACTGCTACAACTTGTTTAAAAGCTGTATTGTATGCTAATATGTTCGTCTGCTGTTCTTTATATCTTTACTCGTGGTTTAATGCGCGAAGCTTATTGGTAGTGTAAATTGCTTGTCATTGCAATTGCAGCTGGTTGTTAACCTGTAGAAATTTGACAATCTATAATTAAATATGGAAGGTTGGTTGCTAGGCTAGAATCAATCAGTTGATGGAAACATCGATTGATGGTAAGCCGCTTTGCGAGTAGTTGTTTTGCGATTCAAGAAACTTTAAATCTTTCAGGAAAAGTTTTGGTGACTCATAATTTATCGGCAACAATTTTAGTTGCGAGGGCTGCAGTCAAGATCTGTTTCGAAAATTTTATTTTTTACTTTCATTCTCCAGGTTTACAAATAATTGTTGTAATGATCATGCAGTCTTGCGTTTAAGAACTGCATCCGAAATAATCGGTTAACTAGTGGAGAGTGCGCCTTCAGATGAAAACTGGTAACAAAAGTGAAAAGTTATAGAAATCTTTAAATTTTACTTGAATTTTAGACAACTCAAGGTTGAAATGTTTGTAATTATCCCCTTGTTTGCCCTGACGCTGAGTTAACACAGATAACAACGAATGTCTAAATTAAGTGTCAACTGACCTACAAGACCATAGACTGTGCCCCTTAGTGCTATTTGATAACTCTTTAGATTGTAACTACACGGATGGAATAAAACCAGACAATTTTTGTCAATGTCGCTTGAACAGGAAGATATTTCTTTTTCAAATTATATGCCTTTCATTTTTATCCTCGACCGAGCATTTTACTGATTGTATTGTTTGAACTGACTCATTATTTGCCAATAGAATTCGATAATATCAAACAACGGATGTTTCTTATAGTTCGGATTATGTTATGGCGATGAATCCTTTGTAAAGGTGTTCATAAAGCTCACGAAACAAGCTGAATAGACAAATGTCGTTAATAAGATTCATTATTAATTAGACATTTAAAGTTATTTTGTCTCTTTCGATTGAAGGATATCACTTTTGGAGAATTTGGTTGCTTAAATCATTCTTATAAAGCAGTATATTCAACTGGTTAAGAATTGAAAAGAACAATGAAACAAGCGCGTGTCATCTTGACCACAAAGAGCAGATACATTTGCCCGTCCCTTTGTAGTTCTACGCGTGTTTAAATCTTTTTAGAAATTGGAGTACAATTCTAGAAAAGCTTTATAGCAGGATTAAATGTTTTTAGATCAGCCTTAAAAACCTGAAAAGGGAATTATTTCTCTAAAGTTCAGTTTTAAAACTTCACCCTGTAAATCGCACACTTTGTTTTGTAGCAGTGATCATTTTATTTGCAATAAATATTAGTTTTATTCACCGCGCATGACGCGTTTCGTTAATCGTTAATGAGATCTTAATTGTAATTACTGATAAACGTACAATAGAAGCAAAAGTGTTACTGCAGCTAATTTACAAGGGATTTCTTTAGCCCTAATACAGCTAAAACAGTATTAGTTTTGTTTTCAGAAAACTTTATGAGAACTGAACCCTTTGTTAAGCCACCTTATTTATTACAAGTAACAATATTTCAGGATTGGTTGAATGCGATGAATTATTGTATACCAACACAGTTTTTCTTTCCTGCATGAGCATGCTCGTGACTGGTGGTAAGTTTTAACTTTTGTCTCCCCCAAGTTTCATGAAGAATAGAGATGTTTTTGAACACTTACAGGCCAATATTAACCACGAGGCTACGAATTTTCGGCACTTGTTGTTCACTCAAGAATGGAAAATTTTACGCGAACTGAGCTTTTATCCCAAGAGGCAACCTCATGTTTTAAAACCAAAAGAGACACGAAGTTGATATTCAAGTATTCAAAATATCCTCCAAGCGCCAATTTGATATTTTTAGTTAAGAAATAAAACATGTGTTCCGTGCCTTCATAGCCTGGTGAAAACCGAGGCGAACGTTTGCGAGAATTCGAGAGCAAATCAGTGAAAACCCTCGACTACATCTCGGGTTTTCACCTGCTCGAGAACTCTCACAAACTTTGTCGAGGTTTTCAACAAGCTATGGAGGCACGGACAACATGTTTTATTTTTTTTATAAGATTATTGTTTTCATTGTTAACAAAGAGAAAGACGATATACGAAGATCGTACTGTAAATTCTCGCAACTCGGAGAAAGTCAAACTACATTGCTCATGCCATTTTCGTGTTTCATAACACACTTGTAGACCAATCAAAACGCACGTACTATCCAAATTATTTTATGAATGTTAATGAAAACTAAAAAAAAACAACTGAAAATTAGCTTTAAATTGAAAATAGTAAGTTTCTGAAGAAGAGAAAGAAGTTATTTATTAATAAAAAAAATATCAAAAAAGCTTTTTTACATGTTCTCTAATGATTTTTGTGGCTATCTGCTTCATAGCAGAAGCCACTATGTCACGACACGTGTCCGTCAGTCTGTCTGTATGTCCGTATGAGTGAACTCGTACACGCTGCTTTATATGTAAGATAAATTTCCGAGTACTTGTTCAGTTGTTGTAGTGACTTATGTAGCGCAATAGATAAGGCGCACGCCACGCGATCGTTAGGTCGCCGGTTCGAAACTAGGTGGCTTACCTTTTTTTTCTTTTTTTTCCTCCTCATTTTTTTTCTTCTCTTATGTTTCTTCCCATTTCCTTCCCTCGTTTTTTTTTCTTCCCTTATTTTTGTTATATTTTAACAAAAAAAATATTAGGTGTGATTTTATCTCGACTTCTTTTTTTTCCAAATCATGAATAGCCTACTTGAAGGCGTGTGTTCAAACGAACAACTTATTCGCATTTCGGCGCTAGTCATGTTGACCGAGTGAGTAGATGACCACGACCTATATGTTTACATACATTGGCTCAAAAATAGTTAAATCAAGCGATGTAGCATAACTTACAGTAGAGGTAGCTTAGAAAATAGACATATTAAATCATGTAGGGCTATAGAATGAAATACTGTCGCAGCCTTAAAACTAGTTTGAAGAAGCAGTAGCCAAATGCAGTCCTCGACTGCCTATTTTTTCTCAAATGTTACTCGAATGCACATTTTGTTAGTTTTGCGTTAATATTCTCGACACGTACCGTTCGCCATCATTCACTAGGTAGGTCGGTGTTCGTTTAAAGGGAAACAATACACTATAGTCTATGGTAGAAGTAAATCAGAACATGACATCGAAATATTGAATATTTAACGAGGAACTTTTAAAGCACCGTGGACCGCCGCCAAAGCGTAAGGACGTAATGAATAATCGCCACAACTGGTCACGGCTTGGAATCACGTTTATTTTTTACACCGTGGTACAAACTCAGTCTCCATACTCATTGTACACTTCAGAGTGGCATTGATGGACTCATGCACTAAAAAGCGACTCGCTCTCCCAGCTCAGTTGGTTAGAGCGCTGTACCGATATCATAGAGGTCCTGGGTTCGAGCCCGTTTAAGCTTAAAAAAGTTTTTTTTCAGGGTTCTCTTTTGAAATTGTGTACATAACTGTGATGTCATCCATAAGGTCTCCATAACCATAACCGAGACGATCAGTGATAAGGTTACTAGTTACACGGTGGAATAAAATCAGTCTCAATAACATAACTGAAACGATCATTGATAATACCATTGTTACACCGCGGTACAAACTTAATCTCAATAATCATAACCGAGACGATCATTGATAACATTCCTAACTTCGGCGTTGATGTCAAGCACAAGCTCGACGGTAAGCTGTTCAATCTCCAGACACTCAAGGCAAAGTCAACACCATCTACGCTCCTCGATAATTTTCTGTACGCCGATGATGCTGCTCTGGTCACCAAAACCTGTGAGTCCCTACAAGAAGGCGTCACAGCCCTGAACAACTCCAGCGTGTCCTGGGGTCTAACGATTAGCAAACCAAAGTCCGAAGTAATGCATGTCCAGTGTGAGGACCCAACCGCAATCACGATTGAGGGTACGCAACTAAAGCGTGCGAATGCCTTTACATACCTAGAAGGAAACCTGTCTGATGACACAAGTCTTGATCCTGAGATCCAGCGCCGAGTGAGTCGCGGTTCAGTTGCGTTTAATGCTCTAAGAACGAGGTGCTTCGACAGAAATGGCAACTAAGGTGAATGTTTACAAAGCCACAGTCCTCCCCTCGCTCCTGTATGGATTTGAAACGTGACCTACTCTTGCCCATCACATACGCCGCATGGAAGTCTTCCACCGAAAATCACTCCGGCAAATCATGAACATCAAGTGGTGGCACCGCGTCACCAACACGGAGGTCCTTGAGCGTGCCAACTGCTCTTCCATTGAAAGCATGATCCGTAGAAGGAGACTTCGATGACTTGGCCATGTATCCCGAATAGACAACTCCGGGATCCCTAAGCAACTACTATTCGGCGAGCTGAAGATTGGTAAACGCAACAGGGGACGCCCCCACAAGCGCTGGAAGGACTGCATTAAAAAGGACCTTCGCGCCTTCCAAATCGATCTGAAGACTTGGTATAAAGTCGCTCAGGACCGCTGCCTGTGGAGACGTGCCCTCTTTTCCGGGTTGGAAACTTGCGAGCTTAGGCTCAGAGAACGAGCCGCACAGAGACGAAAAAGGAGGCATCAAAGGGCTACGGGTCCCTCATAGTCATGGTTTGACGGGGACCTTATTATTATCATTATTATTATTATTATTATTATTATTATTATTATAGAATATTAGAAATAAAACATGTTCTCCGTGCCTTTATAGCCTGGTAAAAACAGAGGCAAGGCGAACGTTTTTGGAGAATTCGAAAGCACATCAGTGAAAACCCGAGACGCAGTTGAGTTTTAACCCACATTTTTTTGCCAAGTAAAAAATGTTCGGACTTTAATTTGTTAAATCCGTGACATCTATTGTGAAGCGCAATAGCGAAGTAAATGCAAGATACGTTTGCTGGATTTGGATTTGTTTCTTTGTTTCTTTCTTTATTTATTTATTTACTAAAAGTAATCATAGATTATTGAAGTGCATATGCATTCGATTTTTATTAATAACTCGAACTGCGCTGAGAGAAAACACTAAACACACAACTGAAGTGAGAAAACTTTATTTTTCTGCTGTTTGCAGAAGAATTTTCATGACGCCAAAAAACGACATTTCTTCCGATAAAAAGTTTTACAGTCAGCTTTAAAACTGGTCTGTTGTCATACAAAGTAAAACTACTCACCACGAGGTACGCCGAGAATATAATAAAAAGACTTACCATCAGCTTTAAAACTGGTCTGTTAAACAAAGTAAATATACAAAGTAAAGCTACTCGCCATGAGGTGCGCGGTTGCGATTTATGCATCGGCATGTGACATGAACAAGATAAACTATATAAGATGAATAGGCTTCACAAGGATTTTTTGAGAGGGGATCGACTGAAGGGGAGGGAGTTTTCGAGCGCCGAAGGCCCAAGCAACTAAAGGGGAGGGGAGTCCATGGACGTGTTTTCCTGAGAAATTTTACTGTTGTAAGAAGGGTGGGGAAAGTGGGCACTAACTCCGTCAAATACGGTAATAAAGATTTGGTGGATAAAAATATTTCAAATGAGATTATCTTAATAAGATTTTTTCTGAAGTTAAAGGAAACTTTCCTTTTCTCGACGTTCAAAACGGGTGTCGTTCGCACCTGATCCCCCCCCCCTCCTTCCCCCCCTGGCGACGCCTCTGAGATGGCAGAGATGAGAAAATGCAGACTTACGACAAAAATTAGTACCACAAAAGGTCACCACAGGAGTACCACAGGATGCGTTCTCCTAACGTCGAACGCAATGAATCATCAGTATTACATTTTTTAAAGTTTTTTGACAGATGCATGTTTACTTGTATATATTTACGTCAATCTTACAATCACGAGTTAAAAGAAAGGCACCCAGAAAAAAAAATGCAACTATCTTCAGTATTTGACACTTGTGCTGACCGCGAGTAACCTTTCTATCATGATTGGCCTTACTGGTTTTATCGCAATCATTGAATTCATGCCAAAAATGACCTCCAAGTTTTTAAAGAGGATTTATTATGCCGCTAGGCTTGTACTGAAAGGTGGCACGGTTCGCGCTATATTTTCCAGGGTTTGATCAGTGGCCGGCTCTGCCGAGATTAAAATGTTATTCGTGTGACCTTCTTTTTCACCAAAGCTAAATTAGTTTTCTGTCCTTATGAAGTCGGTAAAAAGAATACCAGCATCTACTTGTTTCTAACCTGCGATGGATTAGTGACCTATCCAGGGGTAGTGAAAAACTCTCATCCGCTTATACAGAAACCGGAAATATGTGGCTCCAAAAAGGATTTAATTAGCCAGCTAGGGCTTGAATGACCGATGAGGTTTCTTGATTCTGATATATTCACCAACATTATTTTACAACCACAGATTTCCCCTGAACAGCGCACTAAGAATATATAAGATATCTATAAATACAAAGCAAAATGGCAGGTTGAAAAGCAACCAAAATGCTATACAACATTCTGAAGAGCTGCACAGCCAGGTCATTAATTACTGGGGGGTGGGCTGGTATTTTCCAAAAACTAGGGAACAAAAATTTTGACTCCCCTAGCTATACATGCGAGCCCAAAAAATGGGACTCCACGTGATCATATTTTAACAACTGCCTTTGTTTCATCTATGGTCAAGAGAAAATGAGAGTTAGTCAGCAAGCAGGCGAGACGAATGAGTACTTAGTTCACTATTTGAAAACAAAAAACAATAATCAGTTTAATTATATATTGCTACACATACCATTCAGCCTAAGTTTATTAAGAAGAGCGTATTTAAACTACAAAGTTGACCTCCAGCAGGTTTAAAGCTCAGTTGGTAGAGCACCAGAGACTGTTGTATGGGAGGCGGCCATTGGGGTTGAACCTTCAGCCGGACCAACACTAAGGCTCGGGTTCTTTTAATTTTAAAAGTAATCGAGGAGAATTTTCTATTTTGCTCTACCATCTGCAAGTGGTTAGGTTTTCAGCACCTCTTTCCCCGCAAATGAAAAACAAAAACAATGCTTGAATTCATGTTATTTGAGTAAATAAGATTTCTGCCATTAATCCATCATCCATATCATGAACAGTACTTGCTCAGCATCACCCAGTTTAAGAGGAGCGCCCAGAAATTTACGACCCTTCCTTAAATGTGGGTCCAAAAAGCTTTGCCCCCATCCTTCCCAAATCTGCGTCCAAAAACTCGAAGCCCACCCCTCAAATTTGCGGGCCCCTGCACCTCCCAGCAATTAACAACCGCTCCCTTAACACTTTTGTTTGAACGGTTGAGGATAATTACGGCTGTCTTCCTGAAACACGTACGTGATCTATACTAATGTTTTCGCCATTTCTAAGTGCAAGCCTGACATATAACGCGAAAAAAACTAATGTTCGCTCATGTTCCTAAAGAACAACTTGCTCAAAAATAAGAAAAATTAAAGTATCAATTTAACAGACCTCTTCTTCAGTTCAGTTTGTAAAGACAGACAAAGGGTTTATAATCAACTTAAAAGTTAGAAAAGACAAACAAGATGTATGATTACTTAATATAAGGTTTCATTAACTGGTTCAAAAGTCAGAATAAGTAACACCGATCATTTCTAATCTTCAAGACAAACAAAATAGTCACTTAATATAGGTTCATTAACTGGATCAAAAGTTAGTATGAATAACATCGATCATTTCTATTCTTCAAGACAAACAAAATGAATGGTTACTTTATAGAGTTTCATCACAGCTCACTAAAAGTTATGATATATATAAGTATTTAACACCAATTTTTTTACTCTTCAAGACTTGATCATTCACCTGGCTTGGCGTCATATATTTAAGAGTAGTTTACTGGAAGTGAATAGTTTGTTTACTAATACACCCACGCGCTTGCGATATAATGCGAAGCGAAGGGAAGCAGAGTGCATTGAAAAAAAATTCGAGTTCATTATACTGCCAGCAAGTGGGTGTATTTGTAAACAAACTACGAACTGAAAGTAACTATAACCCTTTTAATATGCAATCTGAGTTCAGTGCATTGGAAGGCACGCCTTATATACACAACTTAACGAACTTCAAGCAAGAACAAATAAGAACTTTATTTTAACAAATAAAATCACATTTTTATTGTATAATATAAATGCTATAGAAATGTAGAAATATAAAAAACTCACATAAAAAAGCTTAAAATATAAACCTTATTAAACATAAAAACAAACTATGGGTAAAACAGCAAAGCCAAAGTCTTAATCCTCGTTTTTGTGATTTTTGTATTATAAATTGGTAAACAAAATAGTGCAATTTTGAAAACTGGCCTTGAAAGGTCAAAAAATTTGGGCGAACCTTTTGCGGAGACTAACATTTGGTGATAAGTAACTGTGTTTGCACTTCTTTGCTCAGTTTGCCAAACTATTTCTGTAGCTAAAGCTGTTGATGTTGTAGGTATGTAGCAACAGGTGCCGCCAAAATATCTGAGTACTACCGTTCCTGTTGCAAAGTTTTCCTTTCACAATACACTTTTACGCTTGTTTACGCTTGCATCATTTCTGTAGCCCGACAGCTGCATTATGCGGTGGACAGGAATTCCAACTCTTTCAAGCAGTGTAACTGAAGTTGCTCTCACGCTTTGATTTGTGTAGATCTGGCTGAGTTTTGCTGTTAGTTGAACTGATTTCTTTCATCATACTACCAAGACTGTTTACACAGAGCGGTGCTCTTTCAAACTAGATTTCGTCGCTTTCGGCAATGAAATTTTGTTTTGGTCTCTGAAAGAGTGCCTCTTCACCTGGACCAAGAACTTGAATTAACTTCTTTAACTACTGAACTGCACAATTTACTTCCCCAGTAGAAAACATTTTGGGATCACCTAGTTTGTCGGCTTTGTGACACCAGGATGATTTTTGGTTTTCTCTTGCTCAGCAATTTCAACATATTCAACTTGATCTGCATCCTTTTTGAAAACAAAACTGTTTTCTGTCAATTTTCTTTGGTTTTCTCGGCCTCTTGTACAGAAAAACAGGCTATTACCCTAATGTTAAACCAGTTCAATATAGGAATAACGAGAACAGCGAGTTTCTGCCAAAAACACCTCTTTCATAGCACTTTCTTATGTCCTCGGCCTGAATACTCGCATGATGTTTGATTTTCGACCAACCGCTTTCCTTTATTTTCTTCAATTTGGCATTCAGGAAGATGTTAGCTTTTTTAAAACATCGACCACTTACAATAGAAAATGTCTTCTCTATTGTTTCCGCTGAGGTTATAGATGACGATTGATGACCGGAGCGACTGTAATCGCTTCCATCTTATTGCTTCAGTTCTTGACAAAACCTCGATAGCCTTTCTGCAAGCATTTCTTCGCTTAAGGTTTCTCATTTGGATAACGCAGTAGTAACCATTATGGTTAGAAAAGAGAATATCTATGTAACGTTTTTTTTAAACTCGAGTGTCTCAAAATACTAGATAATTTGGCTCAAATACAGGGTACAAATGTAAGTTTGTAAAGCTCCCTAAAGAAGTCTCCAACAAGTCTACATTTTTAAAAAACTGATGCATTGCGTAACGGGCGCAAGAAAAATTGCAGCGTGTATCACCCGATCAAGCAGCTGTATAATTGATTGAATTTTTTTTTTATTTCAAACTTTTTTCATATGATAGATGCTGCAATTTTTCACTACAAGAAAGACTTGAAATTGCATTACGAACGCGAGCAAAAAGGGGGTTGGTTTGGCCGAAATACCAAAAAAAAAAAAAAAATTCGAGCACAACTTTAAGCCTGACAAAAAAAATTCGTTAAAAACAAAAAGGCAAAAAGAACTCTGCAATCGGATGGCAGAAAAAAATCAGTGTCTTGAGCAGAAAAAAAAAATCTTGTGGAGAGAAAAATGTCCCCCCCCCAATATATCTAAATGAAAATGTGGAAAATACGAGTATTTTAGTTTCCGGCAAAACACCATTATACTTACAAGAAAACTAAACGTGAAAATATGCTGGAAAGAGACGCACGAAACTTTTAACTTCTATGACTAAACTTTATTCCTTGTTCTAAAACTTTAGCACATTAAATGATGAATATTCTACTGTTTACCTTGTCATAATAATTTTAAATGAAACTTGAGTAAAAGATAGGCTATCAAAGTTTTAGAATTATGCTCAATTAAATCTGACAAACCAATGAAACACAGTTGTCACAAAGGCAAAGAACAGTGATTATGTAATTATTTTGCTAGTAACCACTTTCAATGGTAATTTTTATTCCTCGTTTTAACAAATAAAACAGAAATGAAAAAAACAAAACAAAACAAAAACAAAGAAAACAATTTTCAAACCAAGCTGAGCACATGCCTATCAATACAGTGCGCTGAACGGAAGCATAAGATATTGTACAGTTTTAAAATTATTCTCTCAAGTTTAAGTCCAGTCTATGTAAAAAATTGGGGATATATTAAATAAGGTAGTATTCTAGCGAAATATACGTTTGCTAACACGAAGAAATCTCCAAAAAGATGTAATGTCTAGCGAGAGCCCAGAGTCCTGCTGTGGACTGTTCTCGAGGGTACATCTTCTGATTGAAAAGTTCTTGTGCCTGCCAAAAACCGATCCTTGAAATCGAAGTTAATTCCAATATCTAGAGGCCCGCCTCCAAGAATAACAGAACTAAATACGAAATCTGTTTCATGTCTGTTCCGCGACCTCTAAATCATATAGAATATAACTTAAAACGAATGGTTAAGTGAAAAACCAGTATATATAGTAATGTGAGTTATGTCAACCTAAAATAACTAGGAAGTAAATTCACGAAGTTAAAAAGTAAAATTGGCGTCTGTATTTTGTTGACTTAAGGAATAAATAACCTCCACAGAAGTGAAGTCCCTGGGATATAACTCTACTGAGATAATATTTTAATAAGATAATCATAAGATCTATGTATTAACCCAAATCCAAAACTATGATTTACGCCATATGCAAGGGATTGCTGTGGGCCGCTTGTACCGGCTGTATTATTTAAAACTACCGAACTTGCGACAGTAACTAATGGTAAATCCCACAGCTTTAATAGACAGCTAATATTGCTAAGGTGCTGCACCACTATTTTCGCTGGGAAATTTGAATAAAGTCCTTTTTTTGTTTTGGGTGTGGCTAAGTTAGCTTGATATAGATATTCCAAATACTTTCTGGGGCCAAATATTTCTAAAGAAAGTAGACTTTTAGCCTACATTACTGACTCAAATTAACTGCATCTCTTATGAAACAACAAGTTGTGGCTCATTGTAGAGGTTCTTTATGCGCATGACGTAGATTCTTCATCTCTTTGCGAGTACGCATGCGCATGGTCCCTGTGTACTACCACATCAATACTAGGAACATCTCCCTCATGATCACTGACGTCACTAACTTTGTCAAAACGAGCAGGGGAA
The DNA here is from genome assembly GCA_024336925.2 of Zoanthus solanderi. Lineage (NCBI taxonomy): Eukaryota > Metazoa > Cnidaria > Anthozoa > Zoantharia > Zoanthidae > Zoanthus > Zoanthus solanderi. The sequence goes on from JANCMA020416633.1 coordinate 16,818, forward strand.
GAACGCTCCGAGCCTTCAAACCCCATGTTATCCATCTCTATAGGAAAACGATTATCATAAACATGACTTGGTTCTCTAATACAAGTATTTTTTGTATTCGCATTCTTGTCAATATCGCCCGGTACTTTGGTGTTTAGGTTGTCATAACAACCAATTAAACAGTTATTTTTTATAGAGTTTTTCTCGTAACTGTTCTGAAGATGATCACAGTCACTCTCGACCGTATTAGCCACATTATCATAGACTCCATTCATTGGCTTATCGTCTTCATTCATGTTTTCAGGTACAGTTATTTCCCTTGGCACATCCCCCGAGGTCACGATGTCAATTGGCCGGGCATACCCAGAGCTAGTCTCGGATACGATACTCGACCTATCGGGCAAAATCTCAAGGTAGCTGTGTCTTCTCGGCCTAATGTCATTTTCATACTGCGTAGTCTCTGAAGGGTTTGTTTTGTTTTCATTACTGTCCGGGATAATTTCAAGGTATAAGTTAGAGTCCAATGCATCAGGTTTTGATGCTGTACCAAATACTTTTACTGTTTCAAAAGGAAGGATTTCGTCATAGCCCGTTCCACTTGAACGATTCGAGTTTGTTTTTCGTATGGATTCGGTATCATTCGTGCTCAAGTCCTCGTTTGCATCTGCGTTTGCATGATGGATATTATTAGTATCTGAGGTTCTATTGTCATTAACTTTTTGTGCCTCACACGGCAATATCTCTGTGTATCCGTGCGAGTTAGGGCGGGAAGACCTGGAAAGATCTTTAGCAGAACTATATTCTTCACTCTCCACTGGGTCCTCGAATACTTCTCCACTATAAACATGTTGCTCGTCCATTGAATTTTCGAGTTGTGATTCACATCCAGGAATTTGACTTATTCGAACAGAAGCATAAGGTAAAGTACCGCTGGAAGCCGACGTCATCGAGTTCACAGATGAAAGTTCCATCGCCTCGCTTTCGGTAAGGCTGCTGTTGTTGTTGCTATTGGTAACGGTAAAGCTCTCTAGTTTAGATCGTTCATGGTCACTCACACAGGCGTATGGGTGATCAACGCTGCACATATTGTCAACATCGAGGTCTTCTAAGCCGGGGTCCAAAGAACTTCGACTACTGCTTAAGGGATGATCGTTTTCACTTGTAAATGTGATGTCAAGCGATCGCTTGTCAACGCTAGCATAAGGAGACTCCATGCTATTACTGCTGCAATGAACACTTTCGTATGAGTGAGCGATATCGACTGCTGTGAAGTCAAGTTCTTTCAGAAGCAAAAGTGTATCAAGAGATTTCGAGTGTCTATGAGAAAGGAATGGCTTCTTTGCGTTCTCCGAAATCCTTCTTGGCGGAAGTGACGGCGCCTGGCTGAGATTGTGTGACGAGTTAACAATGTTATTGACGTTACTTCCTATACTTGCTGACTTCACAAGAGGAGGGTGTGACCCCAACGGAGGAATCGGAAGGGGTCTGGAACGAGAGAAAACGTTCGCTTTAGTTCTTCCAGGTAAAGTATTAAAGAAACGAAGTTTATCAAGACTTTTTGAAAAGCGCTTCATATTTAAGACTGGAGTTTCTGGTAATGGTCTGTCCTGAAGGAGGTGAGAGCCACTTCTTGAACGCTTAGTAGAGTCCTCGGACTCCATTGCCGAGAGATTGTCTCGTGGTAATGTTGAACTTTTCACCTTCTTATAACGAGACTTGGGTAAAGGCGATTTGTGCTTTGGTGAACGAGACAGTGAATTTGTTGAATCCAGGCTTCCCTCGGACAAAACAACCGACGTCGATGTCTGGCCACTTGAGGAGGATATGTTCACTTGAGCTGTATAAAAATAAACAGCAACAGCTTAGAAGAAGATACACAATCTTGGAGTTAGTTACCTGAATAAAGAACCATATAAACTAATGTGGAATTTTTAACTCCAAGACTGAAATATTCTCTAGATTGTTAACCAGTTTACTGTCTTGTCTTAACCCTTTCAGTCCCAGTTGTACTGTTAAATTTTCCCAACTTGGGCCCATATTTTTCATTGATTTAGTTTGAGCGGAGAATTTTACTTTTAATCTTCAGTAGTTTGATTTGTTTGATAAATTCTTATGTTCTCATTACCATGTGTCTTATTTTGTATGTGTTATGTAAGGAGAAACTGGGTGTTAATAACTGATTGGGACTGAAAGAGTTAATATAAGGCCAATAAGTAAAAAAAATGGTTGGAGTTCTTTTGACTCGTAAGTTTATATCGTCTTTATCATGGACATTGATGGCAAAAATATAGTGAATTAAATGGTATTCAACATTAGTTTGTTTGAAGACTACAAAATTCTATCGGATTTGGTCCGTTTTTGGAGAACAGATTCAGACTTCTTCCGGGTTTGCAGTCACAAAATACTATTAAGACATCTTTTTAAAAAAAACTAGCAGAATAAAAAATAAAAAATATTGAAACTAAGTCGGGCGCGTTTGCAATGGGCGGGCGGGGACGCAAACCAATATTTTTTACTTGGCCTAATTTTAAAGATGTCGTGCGACCCACATCTTGTGAAATTGGTTATAATAATTGCAAGGAACCCTACGTAAATAGTAAAAAAAACATAAGTGATAAGGCCTTAATTTTCCATAACAACATTTTTAAGATCAATGTCTTTGACAAAAAAAAAACGCATTACAGACGGATAAAGAAATTTATCAATTTGGCTATTTTCCAACTTTTCTCGATTGTAGGAAACTTTGAAGTACGTTGAACAACGATATTCATTAAATCAACCACACCAACCGGAAATGTGAGGGAAATTAATATATGAAACTGCGGGCAAGTAATACAAAATGATGGCATCGTTTCAAAAAGAAAGAAGTTGAAGCATCGATGACCTATTTTGTTGCTTTTCCTTTCATCTTCCCGGCTTGAAGAACAGAAAAGTAAATTAAAAAATAGCAGATTACAACTCATCAATAAGGTCCAATAAAACTCTCACTGCATCCATACAACATTGCCACCTACTTTCCTTCTTTTTCACTTGCTTTGCAGATTCCTTGCGAGGCGACTTGCGTTTCACACTGTCACTGGTTTCTCGCCTTGGTGCAACTCGTTTCCCGCCAATACTGCTGTATATGCTGTTTCGTGAGTTATGAATCACCGAGTCAAGGGGAATCTCGTAAATTTGTAAATCAGGATTCTGTAACGCTTGTTCAGCAGCTGAAGACAAAAAATTTACCATGTTAGATAACTGATACCATATTGAAAATTCTAGAATTTAAATTTAATTTTTTTAAGTCACATATTTTCAAATTTAAGCATGTGTTATGTGACTTCCTCAATCTAGTCAATGTAATATTAAATGTAATATATAGATTTTATATCAGCACATTGCCTTTTCGATCTTTCCTTAGTTAGTTTTTACTCTTTAAGTGTTTTTAAAATCTTCTCGTCTGCTTGCTTTTTTAAGGCTTTTGAATTAGTCTGGTATAGCTGTAGTATTAATTAAGGTATTCTGCCTACACTTGAGACAGTAAACACACTACTTGGCGCACACTCTTGTGGCGTCCGGTCTCTAATAGCTTAAACAACCAAAAAAAGATAAATAACTAAACATTTAAATAATTAAAAAATAAATACATACATAAATGAATATACTTTTGCCACTTGCTGGCATTTAATTTATATATATATCATACCTTTTTTTCTACTCACGACGTTTATTTAGATTTAATTATTTTTTCTTTCTTTTAAAAATAACATAAATGGTACGGCAATTCGAAGAAATTGCTGCTTTTCAAAATCATACTTACTCAATTCAAGAAAATGAAAACGACATCAACATTAATATATAAATGAAAAAATAATTATATCTCAAACATTTTGATCACGTACAAGTACAGAAAAATTCTTATGTTGTTTTTAAAAACAAAAAAAAAAGATTTAGTTAACTTTACTCATGTTTTGCTACACGACACAGTTTTGATTTGTGTCAAACGTTTTTCTTAAAAGAAATTCCGACTGACATGAATGTTCCAAAAGTCCAGACAAGCAAAAACACAAAACGAAGTGTTACAGAGACATGCGTGGTGTAACCAAAATTTTAGAGTTACACACTTTTTTATAAGAACAAGTTTATATATTAGCATATAGGAAAATTTTTTCAGTTGACCTGATGATGTTGCCGGGATGGCAACGAAACGTTGTCTCCTACA